>MU184399.1:24323-36466 GCA_016904865.1 Pissodes strobi | reverse complement strand
TATACTACAAAGTGTAATGAGGGATGGCGGAGATGCTCGGATAATTCAGATCGATCTTCCTTACAGGTAAGTCGATTGATCTTTTAATTATTAGTCCCTGTTTTATAGTACAGTTCTTTAAGTGCCGTGCTGTGTTTTAATTTATGGTTAGCTTGGGTATTTCCTTAGGTATTTGTTTAAATGTTCTTATGTTACGGGTGGAAATTCTTTTTATTGATAGAAGTCATTATAGTAAGGTAGGTATATCGCTTGGATAACCATCTCTACTGTTTTTCGATAAGGCCGAACCTGACTAGTTTCAATGACAGCAGCAGGTAAATTGTCATTTAAGGTAGGTATTTAAATTAATGACAATCGGACAATTTTGACGTGTTTACAGAATTTTCTGTTTATTAGTCTAGAAGAATGGGAATGACAGGAGAATAGGTTACTGTTGATTTACGTAGTCAATTGTTTCGTCAGTGGCCAAAAAGTATTCCTGGAGCAAGGAAGTAGCTCCCTGAGGGTATATTCCATTTCGAGATAGAATGGCTTATATGCCGATTCAATCTTTCGGGAGACCAGGGAGGTTGTTACAGCAGAAAGTATTGAATTCTACCAACGGCTATCATGGCGATTATCCCATACTTTATATAAGCTATCCAGTCCAGGTGAATCCCAGTTGTGAGTAAGTTTTAAGTTGTTTGTGAATGCAAAATTCCAGTAAAACAGAGCTTTATCCACAATACCGAAACAGAATTTTTGCACTCGACGCGCGTTTCGTTAACCATGTTAGCATCATCAGGAGATGATTAAGCAGTCTTAATCATGTATCTGTCTGAGGATTTACCCACTGACCATTATACCACCTCATTTGGCAACAAGACGACTTTCCACCCCATAATACCATGCCTGTCACAAACTATCTAAGCAACCGTTATGATATTTGCATTGGTAGGCATGGTACTATAAGATGGTCAGCGAATAGCCCGGTTCTAAATCTTCTAGATATTTTTTGTGGGGACTTTTGAGATAGGCCTACAGGTCTTAACGTTTTAAGGCAAAGAATGGAAGATGAAATGTTAAACCATATTAAACTTAAACAACGATTTTCAGCAGTCTATTGCCGCTTCTCTTAATAATAAAATGAGGAGAAACTTCTTTACATGTGTTCAAAATCAAGGACGATATGTAGAAAACATAACTTTATTAAAATTTTCTGAATATTCACATCCCCGCTTTCATTTGGTGCTACTTACAGCCCTTTTTTTTCTTTTTAAGCTTTTCCTTTCGCTAAACTTCCTTACTGTATTTTTAATAGTGTATATAGATTGTATCCGTTGTTGAGGATATTTATAATAAATGATATTCTCTTTGCACTGTCGCCACAGGCTTTAAAAAAGATGGAAAATAGCTAGTTTTTGTTCTTCTGAATAGCCCATAGACAAGAAAGCAATATAAATTATTTTTAATAGTTCAAATGACAAACTTCAACTTTTTACAATATTTATAAAACCTAAAAATGGCTTTCTTAATACCACCAGCGAATAATTCGCTGATACCACTATGAAACTTTTTGAAATCTATTTATAATTTAAACTTAAATGTGTCAAAAATGGCTCACCCAAATAGCATCAACATGTATATATTTAAAATCAGGAAAAAAGATCTTTCATTTTAGCGTGTCATATACAGAATATTCCATTTAAAAAAAGTTGAAGTTCCCTTCAATTTTTTGATGCGACTCTTTTTCGGATAATTTCAAAAGATAATATGAAAAAAACGCACAACTTTTGTGTAAAACGTTTTTTTCTATCTTCAAACATAAAGGCTCCAGATAGCCACGTAAAAATAATCAAAGATCCTGTACATTTAAATGACTTTTCGTCAAGTTTACCTTTCCTTGATTTCTTGTGAATATAAACTGTAGAACCGAATACCCGTAAATGAATTATGCATGGATTTTTTCCGTGCCACATTTCATACAGTGTTTTATTTACTTTAAGAGCTTTCGTCAGGGTTCTATTAATTAACTGCATGGCAGTTAAAACTTTCCAAAAGGTTTCATTGTGATCAGCACCACCGATGGCTGAACGTACTTTTTTCAGTAATTATTCTTATCGCACGCCCCATTAACGAATGTTGCTGGGGTGTATAAATAACTGTTGAATGATAACTTCTTATTCCTTCCTTTACAAGTATTTAAATTTATTATTTGACAAATACTCATGGCCATTATCGCAATAAAAATTAACAATTTTAAGACTAAAATGGACTGTGCTTGTTGCAACGAAATCTTTAGACTTTCAAGACTTCCGCTCTGTGACTAAGCAAATAAACAACGGTATAGTGTGTGTAGTCGTCAATAAAGATTGCAAAATAATTTATATTATTATACGTAGCAGTTGAAATTGGATCACACATATCTGTATTACAAAACATGGTCTTTTAATATAGGTACTTAACCTTTTACTTTCGCAAGTGGTAACCGAGGCAGTTTTCCGTTAATGCAAGACTCACATATTTCATTTTCTGGGTAAACATCCCCTACTAATTGAACATCTTCAAACATGGCTTTATTTCAATACTCAACACATTTTTATTTTCCAATATGCCCCAAACGCTGAGGACATAATTTATAAACATTTGTTTTTACAAACTGTAGAGTTTTTCACAGTATTAAAATTTACTACTTCAAATCAAACTAGTATTAGATTATGAAATTTCTCACCTCACAATATGATCTTGTTTTCTTTTGTTATTGTCATCTCACGATCTGCATGAAAAATAATGGACATTCGCGCCCCTTGCATGCATTTTACGAATAGTAGATTATGGAATACATCGGGGCAATATACTACTTCCTCCAGAACGCATTTCTCTCTAGTATCAGATATCACAGGAATGATTCCTTTCTTTTTGGCAATAATAAAAGTATTTTTGTTAGCAACTGCAACTGGGGGACGACTGCGGACTGCCGGCCTCTCTCTGCAGCTGGCTGGCCAGTTTCCTTAAGAACCGATCCCTACACGTTGCAGTCGATGGACACATCTCGGACATATTCACCATCAACGCGGGCGTGCCTCAGGGCGCAATACTTTCACCAATTCTGTTCCTCATCTATATTAATGACCTGCTGATCGAAACGATTAATCCTGTTTACAGTTTTGCAGATGACAGTACCCTTGTCTCCCACTTTAGATAAGAAAAACCCTTACCAGCGACTGAGACTGATCACCGCAGACAGGAGCAGATTACAGCAATTAATCAAGACCTGGAGAAAGATTAAACTTGGGGTGACCGAAATTTAGTCCAGTTCAATGCAGCAAAGACCCAAGCAGCAACGTTTACTAAGAGGGCCAATACAGCGGGCCCTGACATCATTATGGTAGGATCGACCATTCCTTCATCCTCGTCAATCGGGCTGCTGGGTGTCTCGGTCAACAGCAATATGTCATGGCATGACCATGTTGCTAACATCGCAAAATCAGCCTCCCAGAAGCTTGGTGCGCTATTTCGCAACAAAAAACTCTATACACCGCAGCAGTTGCTCTTGCTGTACAAAGCGCAAATAAGACCGTGCTTAGAATATTGCTCACATATCTGGGGTGCCGCTCCAAAGCATACCCTAAAGCTGTTGGATTCCATTCAGAAGAGGGCTGTGCGTCTCGTCGGCGATCCGGAGTTGACCCGGAATCTGGATAGTCTGGAGCATCGCAGACATGTGGCCGAGATGTCTCTGTTTTACAGATACTTTCACGGCAGATGTTCCCAGGATTTGGCCTGCATAATCCCGCCCCTGGCAACTCCTGTCAGACAGTCCCGCCAGACGGCAGGAGTGCCCCAGTTCGTCGTACAACTAGAAACACCTAGAACATCGCTTTACCAGAACTTCTTTGTCTGGCGCACTGCATCACTGTGGAACTCACTTCCAGGACATCTGTTTCCCACTAATTACAACCTACAAATATTCAAGAACCGTGTCAATCAACATCTTCGCACACACACCGCTCGTCGAGCGCCCAAGGATCTCCCTTTAGTGTGTGTGCCACTGTCATAAAAAAAAAATGATTTTTGAATTGGTTTCACTAAGTCAACCATATCACTGAACAACTCATCATTATTCGCTTTGTGATCAGAAGCACTGATATCCAGAATGAAAGTAAGTTTTCCTATGAAAAGTTTTAGAAGACGTTTGATCGTTTAAAAACTTCCCTTTAAACCCTTTTTTCATTTCGGTGAATTACCTAAAGTTCTGGCTTCTAAAAATTTGGGGTTGAAGCGTAATTTTTAATTTTAACTTTTTGGTCTAATAATCTTGTTTTCACCAAAGCAAGAGTTACTTGCCCTTCAGATAATGTCTCTAGTGCAGTTACAATACCTGTATATGTGGATGGCAGCGTTAATAATAAATGGACAACCTTATCGGTTTTAGTCATCTGAGCACCAGCAGCTATCAATTCAATAATTAAATAATCAAATGTGTGTAAAATAATTCTCTAATATTGTATCGCTTGCTGGTTTGTGTTCTATTCACTACTTCGGCATAGGAAATTGTGTAGGCAAACTTTTTCATAAATTGCATCCAGTTAAAAAAAAAACCTTTGGTCGTATCTTCCTCTTGTGTAAACATCAGAAATGAATCATTTAAATATTGTATAATTTAATTTCTTGCCACTATTTGACCTATTCCAGTCTGGCATAACCGATCTAGGTGGATTTTGATCAAGGACTTTTAATACATCCAGGTCACCTAGGAGCAAACGAATTCTAAATTTCCAAATGCTATAATGCTGTCCATTAAATAGCACTATATTCCTTTTTGCTTGAACGGTATCCCCTTTTAAAGATAGAGGTTTTCATTAAATACCTGGTATCGCGAACTACTGTACTATCTTTTAAACCACACGACCTGGGCCTATAACCTATTGGGGTATTGACTTTTGCTCCGTCTTAGGTCGAGTGAACACGCATTTTGTAAGGGCTCCTTTGTCGCCATCTTGGCAGGGCCGGATTAAGGGTCTAAGGCGCCCTAGGCTAGTCGGTCCTAAATATCACCAAAAAGTGAATTTTCATGAATCTGCCATGCAATGGCCCGCGATATACAGCTGCCACTTTCAAATCAATCAGAATCAGAGCGCTGACGGATGCATGAAAATTCTTCATAATGTTATAAATAAAAATGATACTACTAGGTAGTGAGTATTTTTACAAGCAGCCACATCCATTTTTGTTATGGAATTTAATTTTAAGGTAAGACAAAGATACTAGAATGACAAGACTATAAACTTGCTATGTTACACCATTGAGCATAGTTCACAGCACTCCGAAATATGTCGCAATTTTGTATAGTTCGCGCTGCATCCATTGCGATTGCTGCAACGCAACAGGGTTCTCCAATATTCCCCTAAACATTTGACATGAAGCCGACGCGTAGCGCCTTACCCCCTCACTTAAATTTCTACTCTTTGAATTTCTAGTATCCTTGAGCTAAGGTAAGGTAGATTGTAAATTGCTGGGGAGTCGTTTCGGCTAGTTTCAGTCGCCAGACACTGCTACCTTTACATATATTTTGTGCATGACTCTACAACTTAATTTGTGTCAAAGAGACGTAGGCTTCTTCCAAACGAAGCAATTTTTTTGGAAGGTAGTTGACTCACTTCTTGAGGTGATAGCTGTACTCCTTCAAGGTACTTGAGCCTTTTGCAGAGTTGGGTTGGACATTGGCAGAATAAATGTTCTGCGGATTCAGTTGCATTATTGCAAAATCTGCATTGGTCGTCTTCTGCTTTGCCTATTGCCTTTAGGTGGCATTTTACTGGGCTCTGTCCAATGAGCAGTCCGACGATAGTTTTAATATGTGCTCTGTTCGTGTCTAAGAGCTGTTCTGCTCTTTGCGCAGAGATGGTGATAAACCTTTTCCCCTGTCTTAGTTTTGGAGTGTTTCTCCAGTAGGGTGACAGTTGATATTTTTCCTGTTTGTTTAGTTTTTCGGTGATGTGACTCTTCATAAGGCCACAGTAGGGTTATGGACCATAGTTTGGTGTTCCAGCTCCTTCTTTCGCAAGACAGTCTGGTTTTTCGTTGCCCTCTATGCCTCTATGGCCAGTAACCCACATTAAAGTTGCCTGGTTGTGTGTAGCTAGTTGTTTTAGGGCTTGCTTGCATTCCCAGACTAGCTTTGATATCAATAACCACTGCGAATGGGACATCTAGGTCTAACATGACCGTCATTTGGTCACTTGGTTTGCTGATATTTTCCAATTTTATTTTTTCAAAGATGCGCAGGTGACCAGTCAAATCTCCAGGCTTTAATTTGCCTATTTCGAATAGTCTGTGAGCACTGATAAACGCCTCCTTCTTCACACTGAGGTGAAGAGGAGGCATGCTCAGCAGTGTCTCTAAGGCTGCGTTAGGGCACGTTGACATTGCTCCTGTTGTTCCCAGGCGTACCAGCCTTTGCACTTTATTAAGTTTGGTCCGAGCGGTGACTTGCTGGGTTTTTGGCCACCATACCAGTGAGGTATAGGTGACCGTGGACTATATTATTGTTTGGTGTTTGGTTTCCATTTTTGCGGCATGTCCAGATTGCCGCTGTGGCTTTAGAGATGCTGTTTTCTAGATGTTTGTTCCAGGTAAGTTTACGGTCCAGTGTGACCCCTAAATTCAAAGATGAGCGCCCTCATTCCTAGTTTCCTTCTTTTTGTAAACGGGGCAAGAATGATTTTCCTAGGATTTAGGGAGAGTCCCTTCTCTTCGCTCCAATTCTTAATGATATTTAGGGCATTTTGCATGCAGTTTGAAATTACGCCTTCATATTTGCCTTTTATTAGAAAGGAGAAAGGAGCTTAGGCTGATGGGACGGTATGATTATATACTTGAGGGTATGGTATAATCAATTAAAAGAAAAGCGAATATTCGCATTGAATTATTTTACTACAATTACTTACTACAGGCATTAAACTGACTTAAAAAATCATCGAAAAACAGCACTGCTATTGCTGTACAATAGTAAGCTTGTGGTGTACTTGCTTCAACGTTACACCGACGTGTTTGAGTGGAGACTATTCATGACACCTTCATCTCGCCTTTGGAATTTAAAATCTTAACAGATTTATTAAAATATCAGAAAAGCAGAAATCCATGTTTTGCCGCATTTTATTTATTATTGAATGGGTGGTATTAATTAGATTCATTGCTTCAACTAAATCGCAACCAATAGCTTGCAGCATTTTACACAATTGAAGAGTATGTTTAAAGATAACTACAGCTGTACAAAAACGTAAAATGAAGTCTGGAGGAATTATAGCTTTTAAAAATTGATCTGCCTTGGACGAAGTATCGCTATCCATAGCCTCTACTATGGGTACCACCATTTCTTTAAATCCCAGAAGACCGTCATGATTATGAATCCATCACGTATCACACATGGAGACCAACTTATGGCAACGTGATTCTGGCAAATTTTGTTTATTTTTGTTCCAAAACAATCCATTTATTTTCAATTGATTTTAGTCCTGCAGCGGGCTACCAAAAAGGTCTACGCTGTTGACCGGTTGACGTCTTGGATATCTCTATTTAAAATAATAAAATTATCTGAAATTTCGGAGAATTTCGGAGGGTGTTTTTTTCAAAGATTTATGAAAACACTTGTTTTGTGATACGGTTTTCATGACTGCATACTGCATCTAATAAAATAAAAAATATGAATATCCTATCTGTATAAATTTGACAACACGATAAAATTATTCCGTAAGGCCCGACTGCCTAGCGTTTTATTGCGAGGGTTGGATAGGGGCTACGGGCGTGCCGGGATTTTTTGATGGAAAATAATTTATTTTTCTTATAAAAGTAGAGTAAGTGCGTGCAGCGGCCGCTCTCAGTGTCTCTGTCGGTTTCCTATGTGCCTACCACATCGACATAACAAAAGTTATATAGTAAAATGAAAATATTATCACCTTAACAAGGCGAGAAATTTGGCATATTTTAGGGTATCGGGCGTCGCGTCTCGCTTCCACTGCCTGGGCGCCCCTGGATATAGCCTAAGGCGTTAGCCTAGTGGGTAATACGGTGCTGCATGTTGGGTGAACACGTGGCTATCGTTCAGTGACCGTTGTTTCTGCTCGAGAAAGAATCGAGAGTCCTGGACAGGCCGGCGGGAACGGATGTCCCCGTGAGACCATTTCTGTCTGTTCGGCTTATAGCCGCCATTTTATATTTGTGTGTGATAGTCGAGGTCTTCAAGAGCATATGCTCGACACCTTGGAGGTTCCAAAAATATATTGCCTCCGATCCAGCAAGGGTCTAACCTATTTGAGAGGGTCGCCCCAGCTCTAGCTAAGCCCGGACGGGGGCCTTATTGGACAAATACGCTATGCACGAAACCCACTACTAGTAACCCCCCCCCCCCATGAATGTCCCACATTATGTTCTGTTCCAGTTTCTTAAAATTATATCTAGGTGAACAGTGTAAAGCTTCCACCCTAATCTTTGCTTTATTTATTTAATAACAACTTCAGTAAATTAAAACTAACATCCTTGATGGTGAATGTGTTTGACATATTTTTAGCTTAACACTGAAATAGAGAACAAGTAAGCTATACTATTTCAACAAGACGTATATTCTGCGCACTCAATCCCCTGAGGGCCTGTAATTGGTTTGTAAAGCATTTTCCTAGAAAATAGATTTGTAAGTTTGGCTTTGTTCGTTGCCCAAGTCTCCCGACTTAACGGCATCCGATTCCTTTGGGGTTCTGGCAGCAAAAAGATAACAAGGAAATTTATTTAGAGTAAAAGATATTCTCTGCATAAGAAAAATTTAGGAAAAGTTTGCATATTTTATATCAAACAAATCATGAAAATTTTACTGATAACACACAAATTGTATGAAGTAGTTCAGGCCAGTTTTGACTAGCTGGACTCTATTTATTTTGTATTAGTTTTTGCCTATTTCGAATTTATGTTAATTTTAAGCTCCTTTTGTCCAATTGCAATAATGTTGGAAGAACAAGCATGTTGTGCAATACGTGATAAAAGCCGATTTTATTTCTAAATCATAAATTACTACTTCGCGATCAAAGAAACATTATTATGGCTTAATCGAAGCAGGAGTGGCTTTTTACTACGAATTTATAGTTGTCAGCTACAAGATTCTAGGCACAATAGGTAACAATTCGTCATCTAACAAAACAATAATATATTATTATGTAAAATACCAAGTGTACTTTGACGCACGTTATTTTTTTCCAGAAAGCTGAATTGCGAACGAGGCTTTGTATAATCATAATGCAACTGTGTGACCTTTAAAAACTGTCAACTGTCGTTTTATTGAACGCCAGTAACAAAAAAGTGACATTTTATACAAAAATCTAGGTAATGATAATTTTCTAATTTTCCGCAATTTCATTATGTAATTTTCAATCGGAAAAAATACATTCGCATAAATGAAAAGCGTACTTCGAAAATTCAGTCAAGTGGTTTATTTAACCTTTTTATCGAAAGAAATTGAACCACGTTAATTAAAGCGTTGCAGATTTTCAAGTACTGAAGAAAATATTACTTTGATATGAGGCTCGCAACACTACTATGAGGATTTATTATTTGCGTCATAATTATTATTCACGGTGTTACGAAGCGGCTTTTAATTAGTAAAACGTATCTAGTAGACTAAAAATATTTTAATTTTATGACAAAGCAAATTTTATTATTATGCCTACCACTATTCCCTATATTAATTTTACTTCGAACAGATTACTTTTAATATTGAAATATTTCAAATATAGTTGCTAGACTAGCAAACTTGTAAAGTTAGCTGAGCTATAAGGCGGCGCATTATAAGATCCTTTACACAAATAGTACACTAGACAAAAATCGGCCTTTCCTATTGGTCGATCCGCATGGCCCTCCGCTCGCTTCGCTCAAGAAAGGCAACTAACAAGGTGCTAACCCAAACTAACCCAAACTAATCCAAGACATACCCAAAATCAAGAAAAAAACTGTTTAGAAACATAATCTTAAAAAAAATAATAAAAAGAGCATCGGGGTTTGAACCCGGGCGTCCAGGTGAGACCCAGTTGTCTCAACCTCTACACCACGAGAGCTCTTGACAGAAATCGATTGCATCACGAAGACATTTGTAATACGAGATGGATCGACCAATAGGAGAGGCCGATTTTTAAATAGTGCACTATTTGTGTAAAGGATCTTAAAACGCTATGGCGGCTGTACCATGGCCACCTATACGACCAGGCCAGGAAGCAGGCGGTTTTAGGTAAGGATGAGTCATCACACGTCGACCAAATTGATGGTCGACTTATTTGTTTACATTAATATTTTTCACTTGATTTTTCATTTATTTATTTACTTTATAACGTTTAGATATTATAATTATATTTCGTAAAGGTTTCTTGTGGACGATTCCAAGTAAGTTACCTGTATGTCCTTTATATTTAAGTAAAGTTGATGAAGAGAATGTCCACGTCCACACTTAACGCAGAAAGATCAGATTGAATGTCGAGAAATGAAAAGGGGCTATTGCTAAAAGTTTGGATAGAGCAACTACTTACAACGAAATGAAGCAATATCTTTTACTGCGCTACATGAAGCTGATATGAAGATTAATGAACTTGAGGATGGATAGTTCGATAGTTGAAAGGAAGAAGAAACTGATCCTTTTCTATTTATAAATGAACCAGCTGAAGGGCCCCAAGTATGCTAATGTCTGTGTTTCTGTCAGGTCAGAAGACTACCTAAAAGTAAACTTGCGCAGCTTGTAATGTAAATAAATATTTACTTTTTGTAACTCGCTTTACTCTGGGAAATCTACTTGAATATTTATACGTAAAATACTGCCTTTTGCAACTGCTTTGATCTTAGGCTACATACATAATTTCATTTAACTGCAATCACATTTGTTATTAACTAACCACATAGTTTATATTATTAATACATACATATTATCAAAAATGAAATCTATAAGCCAACAAGCATAAAACAAAACAATTATGTTATTCAGATATTACGTTCATCCACTACTCGTGACTTTAGTTCATCTCTATCTTTGATAGGATTAGTATTTCTTTTCTATATTTATCATATTTATTTTTATAATTAGTAAACTTGTGTCCAGTTTTACCATATTGTCTTATTTTAAGACTAATAAGGAAGCAAAGGTCTTATTAGTTAGTAGAAGAGAAGGGCAAGACCAAGGTAAGGCCAGAGACAAAGAATGTCTGGTAACGTCCTGGTAATTTAGGTGAGCAGAAAATAAATCAAAACATACATCAAAATAATTCCCATTTAATTTAAAGCCCCTCGACCCCTATCACACACAATAATTACCCTCAGAAACCAGAAAAGAATTTACTCTCATTATACTTTGTTTACATATTTCGGTCGACCCGTGATGACTCATAATTTGCTGCTTTCTGGCCTTGTCATGTAGGTGGCCGTGGCTGTACACGATGCGTGGAAGCACCCACGTGAAGGTCTTGAATACTTGATGCGAGCTTAATAAACCAATACCTCCTACAGAAAGACCTGAAGGCTTGCGCGTAACGTCATCAAATCGAGGCAAATCTATTTACAGGCGTATATTCACAAGTGCAATTTATTTTAAAATTTCACAGTTAAGCAGACATTTTAGATGCAAAAATATCGAAAAAATATAATAAAAACCATTTTTTATATGTAGTTTGAAACGTGAATGGGGTAATATTGCTTTAAGCTCGACTATTATGACGGATAATGTTTTTTACTCATTATTTTAAATTAAAAATTAAATTGCAGTTTACTTACTTTTTCTGCATGCATAAATAATATTAAAGGGTTTCCAGTTAAAACGAGGCTGCAAGTCATGTACTCAGTCCTAGGCCGCGCCTCATTCGATTTTTTTTAAAGGAAAATTAGTTTTCAAAGCAAAATCATCTGTTTATCAAAATAGGTAGGTAATAATGTCGCTCTAGATATAAAGGTGTCAAATTGGGTAGAGTATTTTCTCCATTCAAAGGACCCCGCAATATTTCAATGGAAATTGATATTTGGATGAAATTTAGGTATGTTATTAGGAATATCCTAAGCATCATTTTTTACCATCGGCATAACCTTGTATATATATATATATATATACTAAGAACGCGTCAACAGCCCTACATAAACATGAAACC
>MU184399.1:0-23923 GCA_016904865.1 Pissodes strobi | reverse complement strand
GAGAATTAGATGACGGTAATGAAAAATCTAGAAGCATATGATATAGCAATAGTTCCAGGGGGCTTATCCTGTGAATCAATGAGCTCTTATAAAAATCATACTCTAAAAGTACCAGAAATACGTAAGGAAATCTCACATACCCTGAACACACTAAGGATGTTTTCCGGTGAATAATCCTTGGATTAGGCTTCCAAGGAAGGCTCCGGAGTCGTATAAAGTGCATCTCTGGATTAGTCATTTAATCATAGGCAGAAGTGTTTATCTTTCCAGTTCTTCAGAAACAATTCGATTTTACGGCCGTTAATAGGACCAACCCGTCCGCTCAGGCATAATCTATGACTTCAATATTGACGTGACTATCATGGTTGTCATAATTAAGAAAATGCTTGCGATTGAAATTTCAGGAAGTGTTTTATATACTTCAAAGAGTTTTCTTAGGTCATTTACCGATTCAGGCATCTGTAGAATACGGTGGTGCACCTTGAGACACGCGGTTTTGATTTGAAAGATAGGAACATGATTGCCACAAGCATTTACTGCCTGATTTCAATTGACGCCATTTTTGCTTCTTGTAGCTATTTCTCCCATAATTTTTGACCGTCTGTGAATAGTTGTCACCCGTTTCCTTTCAATTATCCAAGTCATCCCAAAAAAAAAGATAGTGCGCTCGCTTTTGTTGATGATATACTTACCATTCTTTTCGTGCTATGGGTACAGTATTAGGATCATTTCGCGGTTGTTTTCTCGAAATTAATTAGCTACGCAATATTAAAACATTATTCGCTACAGAGTTATTAACGATGGCTATTCATAGGGTAGAGAAGTTACTAAATAGGTAATAGTTTATTATAGTTAGCAGGGTACAAAGATCTATGTATTGTTGTTTCAGTATAGATGTTTACGGTGTTTACGATGGAAGAAAATAAATGTTACATAAACAAAATAAATGGAGATGAGTCCAACAATTGGATACTCAAATAAAAACTTTTAAATGGCTATTACAATAAATTAAGTTTGGAATGTAAATGAAATGAAAAATTTAATTTTTTAAATGAATAATTTAATCTTAAATAAATACAAAAGTTAAGAAATAATGCATTTATATTACAAAAATTTAGGTTGCAATGAATATTCGCGAGACGCAGGTCAAATTAATTTAAATTTGCTGAAGCATGGCGCAGTCCTTAAATAGCTAATCCAAAGAGCAATATTTTATTAAATAAAATTATCAAATATAATTTGAGAAGAACCAAAAAAATATATATTTTTATAAAATCATTACGAAATATTAGAGGATTGTACGCTAACTTGCAATATTACAGGGAACATAATAATATATCATATTAATTGTGATATAAACAAATAAACAAAAGAAAAAAAATAGAATATTGATTATAAAATAACATATACATTACTTGGTTATTATAATTGGACATTTTAAGATTTTAATTTAACCTTATTTTACTACATCTCTAGTAACAAGAAAAATATGTTGATTTTAAAAATTATTGTTCTTAGATGTCACTAACCCGGTACAGAGTAGAATTTATAGTATTTCATTGTATCGTGGATGCTTTAGTCGCATCCACAAACTGGGTCTGGATAAAAGTCAAATCACCCCTTTTAGGCGTCCTAGACTGATATAAATTTGAGGCATACTTGCTAGTTTAAAAGCAAAATAATGGTGTCTGAAAATTGTTACGCCACATTTTTGAACAGATTACGTAATATTTAAACAATCTTTTGGATTTTTTTTTCTTCGACTTCCGTCAATAATTTTACCTGGACATTATGTTTTCAAGTTTGCTAAATGAATCTGAAACCAAAAATTTATATCAGGCACTCGTTATTAGAAAAAAGTTTTTAATCAAATTCTATATTGTTTTATTTATTTAATTTATTATTATTGATTCTGGTCAGCAGGTCAATAATATAGATGAGGAACAAAGTTGGTGAAAGCAGTGCACCCTTAGGCGCTCCCTCATTCATGGTGAATGTGTCTGACATGTGTCCATCAGTTGCCACGTGCAGAGATCGGTTCATAAGGAAACTGGCAAGCCAGTCGCAGAGAGATACTGGCAGTCCGAAGGACGGCAATTTGTTGAGCAATCCATGATGCCAAACTCTGTCAAATGCCTTCGAAATATCCAACGCAATCGCTCGAGTTTCTCCGTAGTTCTCAATTGCCCTACTGCATATGTATATCAGTGGCATAGGCCAATATAGGAGATATCTCTCTGCGAAAGTCGTATTGATCATCGCTAATAATTATTCTGTTGGTATTGAGTAATTGCTGATTGACTATACGTTCTATGACTTTGGAGATTATTGGAAGCAAGGCAATTAGACGATAGTTTGAGGGCGTGGTTTTATTGTCTTTTTTTGGAACAGATTGCACTCAAGCGGCTTTCCAAGAAGATGGGTAAACGCTTTTTGGTAAGATAGAGAAGAAGGTCTGGAAAAATGGGTGTTGGTTCATTGACGCAGTTCATTACCACTATGGCAGATATTCCGCCCGGTCCTGATGCTTTTTGCGCATAACTATTACTGTGGCACTACGTTAAAAACGCAATCAAATAAATATCGACGGTAACGAACAAAAAAAGGCTAGCTGTTCTCGGGTTTATTAGGTTCAGTTTATTAAATATTTTATAGCTTCTAAAATTAAGTTTTCTACATTTTGGCTCAGTGAAGGAGCCAGCACTAGTGGTCAAGCTTTTGGACGGCAATATTTAAATCATGCAGCTAAAACTTTAACCTTGAATAGATATTCGACTATAATGAAATGAATAAATTTTCCCCAAATATAACATTCTTCGTTTAAAAAATAATTATTAAAAATAATTAATGTTGACTTCACATTAAAACATATTTAACACGTTGACTGCCAGCTACGAGATATATCGTAGTTGGCTATCTCACATCAGACGCCAACTAATATATATCTCATACTATGCAGAGTCTGACTTGAAGCCCATTACGAGTAACGTCGCCGTCGCGTCCTAGCAAATACATGGGTTATTTAGGACTCTGGCTTCTGCGTAGGGTTAAATAATAATACAACGGCGTCAAGGAAGAAAATTTATTTATTTTATTTAGGATTTCCCATTTTAATATCAAGTGCAAAAAAATTAAATGAGAACAGTGACGAAGGAATTAATTATTATGATATATATTAAAGTATTCTTCTTCACACAATGCGGGCTTCTCTTCACAAGCTAGGCAATAATGTCGCGTTTCTTTTGTCGGGTATACACAGGACAAGGCTTGGTTGGATGTTTTTTTTCTGTGCAAGAAATTGTTTCTAGGTAGTGAAGCACTTATTTCCACTCTCGCTCGTTGTTTGGCATTTTATTTCAAATCAGGTGTGTTATCAATGCTTCCCTAGACTTCAGAGATTTCATATTGCTCCCTGTTGCTTTACAAAGTAGTAAATATGCATATGTCTGGTTGAGGGTCGGGTCCAGCAAAGCTGTTATCACTACTCTCGCTAC
Organism: Pissodes strobi; assembly: GCA_016904865.1. Lineage (NCBI taxonomy): Eukaryota > Metazoa > Arthropoda > Insecta > Coleoptera > Curculionidae > Pissodes > Pissodes strobi. The sequence continues at coordinate 20,429 of MU184399.1, read as the reverse complement.
TTGAATTTTCCTTAGACGTTGTTTTGCGTGGGGTTTAGCTACTATTTCGCGGAACATCGTTTCGAAGAGTACACTCGGTCGGCTGCGATGGAAACCGATGCGGTAGCGTAACAACTGATCGTAAGCAGCGGAAGAGCGCTATAAATCGTAGCGTGGCGTACAAATAAAATGTTTTGTTCCAGATGCCAAATTCAAGATAAATCGGAAGTGATTTTTTTTCCATAGAAATAAGTGAATTGGTGTTCGAAATTATAGAAATAATATTTACAGTTTACTATATATGTTATGGTCATTTACATGTAATGGCGTCCGGAAGCCGATTTCTCAAATTAGGTTCGGCAGTCAATGTGTTAAATAACAGTTTTATCTACAAGAGTATTGTGTTGCAAATCGTCAGTAAATGTTTATTAATGATAATTGTTGTACCTGCCATATCTATATATCCAAACTTTAGGAGGACTACAGATTAATGCAGTTCCTTGTAGGTTGGCGAATAGAGTCTCAAGGCCAGTGGTAATCATTTTAGCAAAAGAAACACTTTTTGCTAAATATATATATATATATGCACTAAAATCTTACTTCTCTTTTAAAACTCGTACTCTTACATATTATTATATCCTATTCTGCACGTGAAACATTTTATACCGATAGTAATTTTTTTGTTATTTTCCACTTTCTATAAATGTGAGTTATATTCTTCAGGTTATGTTTTCCATATTGCCAGATGATTGCCCATACTCGGGGCAAGCGTGATTGTAAGATCAAGCATTTTTTATTGAGTCCCACTCGCAGAAATTTGTAATGTTTTATGTTAATGCTATTTTGTGTTACCTCAGATTGCGAAAAAATATAAAATAAAAAATGATGCAAAGAAGGAAGTGAAACAGTGAAAGTCGGGCCTCTCAAAAGCACTCTCAATTAATTCGATATCAACCTAGCTACATTCAAGTTTGGAGTACTTGCCCGAATTCAAGCTCAGGTTTTCTGCATATTGCCCGTATTCTACAGATGCATGAATGGGTGAATGACATAAGAAAACCCTTTGAAGTACATAAAATACTTCCAGAAACATTTTAATGGCAAGCATTTTCTTAATTATGACAACGGTGATAGTCACGCCAATATTGAAGTCATAGATTATGCCTGAGTGGGCGGGTTGGCCCTATTAACGGCCGTTGAATTGTTTTTGAAGAACTGGAAAGATAAACTCTACTGCCTATGATTAAATGACTAATCCAGAGATGCACTTTATATGACATGGCAGCCTTCCTTGGTCAAACCTAACCCAAGGATTTTTCACCGGAAAACATCCGAAGTGTGTTCAGGGTATGTGAGATTTCGTTATGTATTTCTGGTATTTTTAGAGAGTATGATTTTTATAAGAGCTCAGTGATTGACAGGATAAGCCGCCTGGAACTATTCCTATATCATATGCTTCTAGATTTTTCCATTACCGTCATCTAATTCTCAGATGTTCAGCTCCATGTATCACTAATTCTCAATTATGCGTCAGCAGCGATCTCTCTAATAAACCAGAACCCAACAAAATGGATTGATACTAGATTTTAACTAGCGACACCTGCGGAAGCTGAGTTGGGTTAGGTTGGTTTAATGGAGTTGGAACCAAACAAAAAAGTCGTGTTAAAAAACTTTAAAAAACATTTGGAAATGAGTAGACCTAATTAGAAGAAAGAAGCAGAGAAGCTAAAATGTGACAGACCATAGGGTAAGAAGACCCTGGGAAGTTAGTGGCGATTGCCTTGCTAAAATAAATTCATTTGCAGCACCTGAAATATGTGAAGTGGAGGAAAATGGCGGCTTTTGTGAGGTGCGCAATTCGAAAATTAAGGAATTTGTGCTTATTTTGTAAGAGGTGACCAAAGTTGACCCATCAAACCCGAAATCTCGGCAAACCTTAGAAGAACAACTAGAGATAAAGAGCTTGTGCCCGCATAAAAAATCCATCAGTTAACTTTTCTCACTGTAATAACTTTATTAATACAGCAAAAGTATCTTAAGTAGTTTTTAATTTAATTTCCCATCACAAATCCCCTCAAGGGAAAATGAATTATAAGCGAAACATCAATAGCCAAATTTACAGTAGGAAAACATTAAACAGTATCATCTCTTTCAGCAACATAACTAACAAAAGGAGTGTTCATGCTTGTGCAGAAGTCTCAAGAATGAAGTAGGCCCTGCCTACTCTCTACTGTTATTGTGAGTTATCTTTTTATTATTTACTGTCTATAATAATTATGTAGATAACCAATGATTTAATCCATTAATATTTAGTTGTTCGTATTATGCTGATTACAGGGTAATAATGCTTTGCGGTTTAGTCATACTCCTATTTTGTAATTAATTTCTTAGGCAATTTTTTTTTAATTGTCAATGTATTGTAAAAATGCATTTAGGGACACTTTTGTTGCTCCCTGAAATAAAAACATTTTGTTCGGGGATACAAAATGCTATTAGGCGCTATTTACATAAGAAAATCGTGTTGCACTTGTAATTGTTATTTTGCTTTTCTTTAACATAAAAAATACACAAAATAACTTACCCATAATAAGCATGATTAACGGTACAATAGACAAGCATACGAGAAGGATCGTAACAATGACTGAAACAAAAAAAAAATAAAAAAATTAGATCTACTATAGCAACTAGATAACTTTTTAAAAAATTATGATGCTCAAAATTAATGGTTTATATGTCTTATATTTATGAGAAAATTTACTAAATTTCAAGAGTAATAATGCAGGTATACTACGACTAAAATATTCATTATCTATGTCTTTATAATGAGGCAAAATTGCTTTCACCCATGCAAAGTTTTAGACATTATGTGACAACGGAGTTAGCAAGTTCAGTTAATTATTCTATGGTATTAAAGCCTGTATGGAAAATATACAGAAATAAAAATGAATGGTATTACATAACGAATAAATTAGTATTCCAAATCAAAGGTAGGGTTGCTTTTCTTTTTTTCTAGTCAGGCGCGTTCTTTATTTCACCGGTGGACAAAACTGTACATTTATAATTACGCTTAGAAAACATTTATCTTAATTATGTCTCAGATCAGGTAGATTTATAGATCAATTTTGCACAATTATGCCATGTATTCCACACTACGAAACTAACTGACTATATTCCTTAATAAAGTGATATTCATTGTTGGGTACCGTATAATTTTTGAGATTTATTTCATGAAGTGGAATGATGCTATTTTATTGAAGGTAATTAACCCAGAAGCCTACATCTTAATATTAAATTTAATTGTTTTAAAAGAAAACGGGGGTTGATTGCTACCAAGTTTAAAGGATCTGTTGAATGTGAAAATTTTCTTTTAACGTTTCGGTCACCAATTGAAGGATTATTGCCTTTTAATAATCTACATTTTGGAATACAGGCTTGGAAAAATCTTGATCCTTTACTCGTGGAGACTCATAAAAACTAGCGTAAAAAGGCTGTCCAGTAGCTAAATAAGGCTAAATTTATGTAGGATGTTTTAAAGAAATTACGAAGTATATATGTCTGAAATAGTTATTTGTTAAATTATTTTCTTAAATGCATATTTTGCGCATAGTATTAGAGCACTCTCGACTATTTTGAAATCTATATTTGATAAAATACCTCGACATTCTCATATGGGACTACATAGATATTAATCAAGTGATGATAGGTCAGGTGATCTTGGATGTCAGTTAACAGGTACACGACGTTCTATATTTTCCAAAATATAATTTATTGGCATTTAAGTCGGCATTTTCATATGCATAGTATGTCTCCTTTGTTATGTTTCATTTGGCTTATCATCTCAACACATTTTTGCTTGTATCTCGAATCTGATAGTATTCTTATTAAAAATAGCTCCAGGTCAGAATTGTCTAATTTTTTTAAAATGTATTTATTTTTTTTATGGTTGTGGCACACACACTAAAGAGAGATCCTATGGCGCTCGACAAGCGGTGTGTGTGCGATGATCTTAGACTATATAGCAGAGGGCGATGATGTTGATTGACACGGTTCTTGAAGAGTTGTAGGTTGTAATTAGGGGGAAACAGATGTCCTGGGAGTGAGTTCCACAGTGATGCAGTGGGCCAGACTAAGGAGTTTTTGTAAAGCCATGTTTTAGGTGTTTTCAGTAGTACGACGAACTGGTGCGCTCTTGCCGTCTGTTGCGACTGTCCGACAGGCGTTGCAAGGGGCAGGATGAGGCGGGCCAAATTCTGGGAACATCTGCCGTGAAAGTATCTGTAAAACAGGGACAAGCAAGAAAACCACGCTCGAAATTGAGTACGACGGAGAATTTTGAGCCATTGCGTTGGATATTTCGAAGACATTCGACTGAGTTGCCTACCCTGGCTACCTAAGCTCTGTCTGTAGCTGGCTTGCTAGTTTCCTGTAGAACCGATCTCTGCATGTTGCAGTTGATGGACAAATCTCAGATACATTCACCATTAACTCAGGGCCAAATACTTTCACCAACTCTGTTCCTCATCTGTATGAATGACCTGCTGACCGAAACCAATAATCCTGTTTACAGTTTTTTGATGATAGTACCTTTGTATTCCGATTTATATTAGATAATCCTTTACCAGCGACTGAGACTTATCGTCGCAGACAGGAGCAGATTACAAAAATTAATCAAGATCTGGAGAAAGTTCGAACTTGGGGCGACAGAAATTTGGTCTGCTCTTGCTCTACAAAGCGCAAAGAAGATCGTGCTTAGAGTATTGCTCACACATCTGAAGTGACGCACCAAAGCAAACCCTAAAAATGCTGGATTCGATTCAGAAGAGTTCCGGATAGTCTGGAACACTGCAAACATGTGGCCGAGATATCCCTGTTGTACAGATATTTTCACGGCAGATGATTCCAGGATTTGGTCCGCCTCATCTCGCCCCCAGCAGCGCCTGTGAGATACTCACGACAGATGACAAGAGTACACCCATTCGTTGTACAAATAGAAACACCTAGAATATCGCTTTAAAAGGACTCCTTTGTCTGGCGCGCTGCATCGCTGTGGAACTCACTCCCAGAACATCTGTTTTCCTTAAATTACAACTTACAGCTATTCAAGAACCGTGTCAATCAACATCTTTGCACACACACCGCTCGTTGAGTGCCATAGGATCTCCCTTAGTTAATGTTTGTGTCACTGTCATAAAAAAAATAACCCATAGAAAATAATAATGGTTTCTTACACACAAAGGAGAGCCGTGCAAGTTTGCAAGATTCAAGGCTCCGACAACGAAAAACTCACAGTCTTGAAAATAATTCTAAGATCGCATTAGCAGCAAAAGTCGTGTGAAAGAAGGGCCATCAATAAAAATACTGACAGCTCGAAAACCGATCAAGATGTCGGAGCCGATATATATGAACCAAAAACAGGAACAAATCTTCCAATATCTATAGGAAGCTAACCCAAACCACCAATAAGACGCTGGTAATCTACTCCGATATCCAGGCAATCAAGGCCAAGAGTACAACTGCAAAACTAGTAGAGAGTTGCTGCACGACATTGATCGAGCTAGGTAGTCAAAACAAAGTGACTCTAGTTTGGGTTCCGGGGCACAGAGGTCACAGAAGCAACCAAATTGCCGATTAAATAGCCAAAGCAAGCTTGTCAAGCTGTTTGGTGGGATCAGAACCCCGTTTTGGGGAGACCAGGTATGCCATTAAGGCATCGGTTACGAAATGGGTAGCAACAGAGTCTTAGGACAACCAGGACAGAGACAAACTAAGGAATTTATTAAGAATCCCCCAGTAATGCTCACAGCTGACTTACTAAGCCACAATAGATTATCTGTTAGAATTATGATTGGCTTATTGATCGGTCATTGTCGACTAAAATGGCATTTAAGTCTGGTGGGTCGGGCAGACGAAACCCTATCTAGGCTCCGCCAAGTAGAGGTGAAAACGGCAGCTCAAGTTCTATGCCACTATGAAGAAAGATGCGTTTCAAGCAAATGGGCGAAATTAATTGAGTAGGTACATGCTACACTGAGCGTCATTATTAGATTATGGAGTGTAGCTACAGATACAAAACTAGATACGGAGATGAGGTGCTCTAAAAACAAGGAGAACTACAATAGATAATACGGATACTGGTCGCAGTGGTGGGTAGGCCATTCTGGAAAACTTCCGAAACAAAATCAATCTAAAATTCAAATTTGAAGAATTGTAAACCTAAAACAAGTTGCGTCAATGGTAACTTTGAACGTTCAGATAAATCTGATAAGCATCTGGTTTCCATAAAAATTTGCTAATAAATAACAGCTATCAGAAAGAAAGTATTGCATAATATATCCGTTGATATATTTTAGGAATATCGCTTGTCTCCCTTCCTTTTAATAGCCATAATACCATGATCATTTAGATAAGTAGGTACATAATAAAATAATTTTTTGTTTAGTTGAGATTAATCAACTAATATGTGTGTTATAACCTCATCGAGACATTCATCAAGAGTCTAACGTAATAATCCTGTTATCGCTGCTAACGGAGGAGTTGACAGATTATAGCATATTTATAAACTACTCTATTATAGACTATTTTTTAATTTCTCCTTCTCTCTGTGATAGATCAAGTTTGCTCTAGTTTACTACTACTTATAAAATGATATTGGCATCCATAACTAAATATCGTTTCTATACATTCAGATCCGTATCAAATCCTTGAGAAAATACATCATCCAGAATCCATCTAATGGTTACACTACTACATAGGAATAGCTGGGAAACAGACTCACGTTTGCCGATACATGTATCTCAAATAGGTGCTTTGCTACACAAAATTACAATAGCATTTAAAGTAATAATACCAATGGCAGACGATGTACAGGGTATTTTCCTTAGGATTAGTGCGACTGCTACTACCTCCACTATTAGGGATAGAAAAAAAAAATCAAACTGAAAGAAATAGAACTTGTTACAAGATATGGGAATTTGCTATTGCAAAAATAATATTAAGAACGCAAAATCGGCAAAACTTTTTCTTTCTTAATGAATTGTCATATAAAATTATATATAATGATTTGAAAAAATGAGAAAAATCTATAGTAAATAAGCCATTTTCTAAATATTTCGTGTGAATATATATTAATTTTCCAGTGATAATAATTAGGAAATAGTAAGAATACCATACCAATGAAATGAAACGTAGTAGCCATGGACACCTAGTGAAAACAAATAATGCAAAATACCTAGATCTTTTTAAATGGAGCCACAAAAGGAGTCGCGGTCAAAAAGTCGCGATAATAGGACTGAAAGTGAAAATGTGCCATGCAATAATGTCACCATATAAAGATGTCTGGATGAGAAACATTTTTTTATTTTATTGTTTATAAAACTTATTCGGTACTAAAAAATAGCTGAGATACAAGAGCACTTAGGGGATTTGGTCAATAACATTATCCTTCTTTCCGTTGCGTGGTACCGAGACAGTTTCCGATGATGTATAGATAATTTCCTAAACATAAAATTTGAGCAAAAGTCTCCATAATCAAGGCACTAAGAGATGCGTCTGTCTCCATGAAAATTACACTGGCTTTGTTACCTCCTTCATATTACTAGCGAAACGGTTCTGAATATTTTTTATAAAAATATTTTAGTAGTAAGCAGGTAAAACATTGCAAATCTTCAAGGTGTCACGATGTATGCAAATTAGAATGAGCTACCTCAAGGCTTGTGACTTAATGTATTATAGTATAGTAGCAGTGCTACGTAACATATCGTAACTTACAGCAGAATTTATGATTAAACTTAATTAGACCTACTTCAATATAATATCGAGGATGATCCAGATAACTCTTTAAATGCAAATATATCTGTTATTTTTTAAATTAGAAAAATATCTACCAAACCCAAGTTGTTTGACGGCATTGATATTGAAGTCTGATTTACTGATTCACTTTTATTTTCTGCTAATATTTTACAATATGATATAGTGTATAGTTTTGAAATTATGTTTGTTAAATTCGGTCATAACATATAAGGTAATTAAAACAACCACAAACAGGAAAATAACTAAAGTGCATAACTTTCACCAAAATAAATGCTCTGCATTTCCCTCATTAATCTCGTCAACAAGAACACGAAAATGGTATAGAGAAAATATTCAGAATGGTTGAAGAGTACCATCTGTATCAACTGCAATCAAAACGAGGAAGTTATTGCAAGGAACAGCATCACTACTAAATAAGAAAAGAACACAGACACGAATGTGGAGGAAAAGGAATCTTATTTTATTGCATTATTTTCTAGAAAGGCAGTACGTGACTGTGCTTCAGATATAAAGCATGAACCCCGAGACCCGATCGTTAGTTAGGGTTCCATTTCAGGGAACTTTAAATCAGTACGGATATCACGATTTTAAAATTAGGCAAGTTCTACAATTAAATGACCAATAAAAATAAGAAGATATGAATTTGTTCAATTTAAGTTTTAACCAAAATCCAAATTATTTTAATAAAATTATGTGGACCGATGAGACGATATTAATCACTGCCGGTATTCATAATAGGAAAAATTAATATATCTGGTACGATGGAAGTCTCCAAGCAGTTGAGCCAGTTGCTTTTCGAGGAAGTTCCTCAATACAGGTTCGATGCGGCCTTTGGGGTAAAAGGTCTTAGGTCCAGTTTTATCTGTGGCGTCATAAGTACGTTGGGGTTTGGAACCTTTGGCAACACGCACTAAAACAGAATTTTATTCACAATACCGAAACAGAATTTTTGCACTCGACACGCGTTTCGCTAACCATGCTAGCATCATCAGCATGATTTAAACTCGAAACGCGCGTCGAGTGCAAAAATTGTGTTTCTGTATTGTGGATAAAATTTTGTTTTAGTGTGGCGCCTTAAATGGGTTAAGATATCTGGAGCTTTTAGAAACTCTACAAAATATATTTTGGCAACATGAAGGAGCACCTCCCAATAATATTCTCACAGTAAGGGATTTTCTTCATAATAACAATCAAGTGTGAATGAGTAGGTATGGAACAATCAACTGGCTCGCAAACTCCCCAGATCTAATGTCCAAAGATATCTTCTTTTAGGGTTGTTTGCAAAATACAGTCTAGAGAGAAAGAAGTAACAATAGACATTGAAAGAAAAATTGGAAAAAAAAATTCTTAATGAAAATGAGCACGAAGCAATAATAAATAGACTGAAATGGGGGCCATGCACAGTATTTAATATAGGCCAGAAAGTATACGTTTATTTATTTTCGTGTTTATGATTGATTATATGTTTTAATTACCTAGTTCCTAGTATGTAATACACAAATTTAGTAAAAAGAATTTAAAAATTATATTTTGTAGCTCATTTTGTAAAATATTAGCCGAAAGTGAAGATGAAACAGGAAATCAGACTTCAAATATGCAGAATTTAACAGAAAATTCAAAAGCATTAAATGATGTGGTATATTACATTTAAAAAAACAAAGTTGGCATGTGACTTGCTTTTTTAAAGCATCATGTATACATTAAAATAAAAGAATGTGTACAAGCCGATCAGATCAAGTAACTTTTGTTCGAAATATTTTTTTCTAGTTCAAAACTGATATATATTTCCATTTAATTCTAGAATACTATGTTTCGTCAAAATTTACGACGATTTAAATCGGAAAACTGCGGCATTATTCCGGAGCCGCTTTAGTGCGCCCCTGACTTGTACTCAGTTGGTATCTAGACGCGTCAAGTTTGTAAAATGAATCTTTCCTAAAAAACAGGAAGATATGTCGTCAAAATTACGACGTGATAGTTAAAGGTATAAGATTTTATAATTCTTGTAAATAATTTTGTTGTATACTAATAAGGTTTTTTTATGATTTGTATGTATCATTTGTTAGAAATGGCATCGGTTAGTCTTAAAAATATTTAACAGATACCATATACCAGCTTTTATACGAAGACGGCAAGTATGATTCATCGGTTAAGGACCATGGAGATTCAGGGAGTGACGATGAAGACCATTGTGAAAAACAATATGTCGAAAAACAGACTGTGAAAATGAAGATGAACTACTTGATGTTTTGCAAGATGAAAATATTGAAGTGATTAATAATACCGTTGGTGAAGAAATGCGGGATGTCGAAGCGAAGGTATCGCAGGCACAATAATCTAGTAATTTGCAGGAGGAGCACGCCAATTCAAATATTAAAAGCGATGACGAAAAATAATCTTTGAGTAAGCTAGTGAACACCAATCCATATAACATCGTGCCACCAAGAATATCTTTGAAGGGCATAATGCACAAAAATGGAGTTTTATTTCAAGAAGCGGCTTCTTAGGAAGAACACTATCAAAAAATATTGTTTATATTAGAGCTGGCCCAACCAATAAATGTAAAAACGCGCAGAAATGAAAATTGATATTTTAAAATTGTTTTTTGACGACGTAATAATTGACACGACTCGACTGTTCGCTATACAAATGAAATGATAGTTCTGAAAGGAAAAATTGGCAGATATACAAAAACTACCAATGCAGAAAAATGGTGCTAATTGGTTTCTCATATTTTCAGCTTCCATGAAAAATAACCGTTCGTCAGATGTTTGACCCAAACTAAACCTATCTGGAAGTATTTACAGGTCAACCATGAGCGATTGACGCTTTCAGTTTCTTCTAAATTGGTTACGGTTTGACGATCGAATAACTTGGCCTTGCTAAAAAATCTGATTCGTTTGCTGCCATAAGGACCGGGTGGAATCAATTTATATTGAATTGTAATCAAAACTACAAGCCTAGCACAAACTTAACAATAGACGAACAGCTTTTAGGGTTTCGTGGGCGCTGCTCATTTAGAACCTACATGCCGAATAAGCCAGCTAAGTATAGCATCAAGATCGTTATGATTTGTGATTCCAGCTCTAAATATATTATCGATGCTTCTCCATACTTATGCAGGGAAACAGTAATTAATGGAGATTCTCTTGGTACTTATTATGTCAAAGAACTGACTAAAATGGATGATTTGTGTACGTCGATTGATTTGGCGAACACTATGTTCCGTGATATTTATAAATTAACAATCGTCGCGTTGTTACCTTGTGCAGAACAAAAGGAAAATTTCCCCAGTACTGTTAGAAGCCAAAGGTCGCAAATCAAAAACTTCAATGTTTTGTTCTGAACAAGATTTAACACTGTATGTCCCAAATACAACAAACATGTTCTTCTGCCATCTGCACATAATCAACCTTCAATTTCGGATTCATCTAAAAAAAAAACCTTCAATTAATGAATTTTACAATTCAATTAAGCGTGGGATTGACACTTTTGATATGATGTGTGCCAATATGAGTTGCAATAGGAAAACAAGACGTTAACCTTTATGTATTTTTTAACTATAAAGAAGATGTCATGGAAGAAAAAACCATTTCTAAGTTTTGTACAATCTTAGCAATCAGCTAATAAGGCCTTGAATGGAGCATGGAGCCAATTACAAAAATTTATCACGTCCCCTCCGTGTATCTAACACAACTCATTTAGAAGCTCAGGCTGCATCAAGTGATGGGAGCACGTCTACTAAAGGAAAAAGAACCATATGCTTGATTTGCCCATCAAATAAAACAAGGACGATCACCATGTACTGCACTAAATGCAAACGACTAATATGTGCGGAACGTAGATCTAATTCATACTTTGAATATTAAAGAGATTTTTTATTTTACTCTTAGTTTATGCAATGTAGAAAATATGTTCATATATTTTGTAAATATTTTATTTTATTGCTTTTTTTTTTGGTTAGTCGGAAATTATACCACGCGATAGTAATAACATATTAAAAACGCGATAGTAATCTAGAGTTAAAGAGTTATCTGGATCACTCGATATATTTTCAACAAACGAAACGTACTTAAACACTTACCGGTCTTATTGACAATTCTTAGCGCTTTATAAACGAAATCACAAGTGCCGGTTGCCTCCAAGTTGGCATCCTTCAGCTGATATGCCACTGATCCATATGTAGTCAGGGTTAAACTAAGACTTAGTCCTTGTCCCATTTCTCGAGAGTATTTCTGATCGGCACAGAGTCTGCGCTGCTCGTCGCCGGAGACCTGCGGGAGCCCCACCTATTTAATTCAGGTTATTTTGGAAGGGGAATGAGAATGATATCTACAATTTCTACTGAAGCAGATCTACATAATCTAATATGGTTAAGTATGCAAGAGAGTTAAATGAATTTATAGACATAATTTATTATAGATGATTAAATAAAGAGAAATGATTCAATCGTTGACAAAAATATAGATGCAGCTTGTTTAAAGAAGGTTAGTTTTGGTTGTATAGTCTGGTTAATAATGTTTTTAAAATATTCAGTTCAGGTCTGAACTGTCTCAGGTTGGTCATTATAGCATCAATTTTCACTCCTCTCTCCTAAGAGCGAATCATGAGATATCATAGTGAGGAGTACTTTTAGCATGCAATCCAACTACCCTCAAAAGAAAAGTACTACAAATATTACATGCAACTAAATTAATGTCACATTATGTATTACATAAGTTCATCACAGCGAAGCTAAAAGAGGTGTCTGTGCGTTTTCTCCTTTTAAGTATGTATGGTATCTATAAAAACAATCTTAATTAACATTTATAATTCAATGAACGACTCCCATCGCATCGAGATCCTCATCGATAGTATTACTATAGCATAAATATTTGGACTTTTGATCTCATCTAAGCGCATGTAACAGGTTTTTTTTTAATCTTCGGGAGGAAATGTTTAAATGATACTTGAGCATACCTTTCAAACTGACCACTGATAAATTCATATTAAAAATAAAGTCTTCATGTTGGGAAGATTATCACAATATTATTTACTAATTGATGTTGTAAGTAAACACCAAAATTAAACATACGTTATTTTTAAATTCTCATAATAGGCATAACTCGTTAAATTAATATTTAATGAGTGAGCACTCAATATATCGAAAATCAAAACCACATTTTTGGTCGAGTGGGTTATATTAATTTAATCCCTTTAAAATCTATATATAGATAGGAAATTACATAAAATATCATCCCTTATTGACAGAAGCGACAATTTAAGAAGCAGCAATTCATATCTGTCGGTTGAACCGGTGACATCAATGGTATGTGTTTGTGTTTTGATAACAACACGAATCACTAGCCGGCAAGTAGTTGAAAGCACTTTTATATAATATGTATATTTTTAATAGTTGTCTGAACGACTTAGTTGTTTTTTTTTTTAAATTTGCTACAATAATTCATATTTTTTTAATTACTGCTTTATTTTCCGATAATGCTTTTTTCAACGAACAGGTGCTTACAACAGTTTGCAAGTCTTGCGCCGTAATAAACTAATAAAATAATAACTAGCCGAGCTAAAAAGTTTGTTGAATTACCTAAACACTGGCCGTAATTGTACAGAGCTTAAACATTCAAAAGAGGAACTTAATATATCTAATTTAGCCATTTTGAAGATCAACATTCGTGACGTGCTGAAAAGAAACTAAAATAACATCTATGTATCTGTACCGCCAAAATCGTAATAGTACGGCGGTTAGTCAAACCAACCTTGCATTTTTGAGTAGAGCATTGAGATTTGGCACAGTGGTAGTATATACCCATACCTCACTTTTAAGAAGTGGAACCATGTTTGCAACCACGGGAGAGCAGCGGTATAGCGGGTTGCATACCTGCCAGGGGCAATATTGAGAAAATCGATAAACGAGCACACCCGACCAATTCTATGGGTGAGTACCACTCAAAAATATTACAGGAGATGTTCTGGAACGTAACTGGAGTATATACCAGCCGCGTGGTGGCAGATTGCATACACTCAAGCGCGGAAACTAATGTAATCGATTTTGCAGTGTTAAGCTAGGGATTTTGGTGAGTGACTCCATTTTCACAATCAAAATATGAATAAATCAGGTCCCAATGGACCCATACACGTTCTTAAATCGGTATGCTCATAAATATAATATAATCAAAATAGTTAACTTTAGGTTACCTTGGTTGTAAGGTGGATAGAAAACTAGAAGATTAAGAAAAGCCATATTTATTACAAACAGACAGTTTAACAGCATCATTTAAAGCATTTTGCATTAATTCCATATCGTTATTAATGCATAATATTATTCATTGTACTAGATGTAATCACGGAATGTAATAATACTAAATCTATTACCTACATCACAAATTGGGGTCCTAAATATCAGACTTTGGCACTTTTTTGGCATTAATCAAGGTACTGAAAGCATGGGCAACAACAAAACTCATAGCAAAGGACTTTAGATTTAGCGCAGTTGCATTTCCTAGTGCATTTATTTTTATATTTACGTGACACCGGCGTTTCTTTACAAGTCTCTTGTGCTGTAGGCTTAGTTCTATAGATAATCACCCATCCTTCCGAGCCGACTTTCCAGCCGCACGGTGATGGCTGGTTCCGGATTGGGGAGATCGCTTGTGTTGCATTCTTCTCCTTGTATGAAGCCCTCAGAATTAAGCAGCATTTCCTTAAAACCGCTAGAGTGTACAAACCCGTTACTCACTCTTTCCTTAAGCAGTTGGTCGGCATGACTGCGGGCAAGATCAACCAACAGAAATGCAGATGCACTGCATTCCTTTTCAGTATTTATTTGCTTGATCAGTCAGTTGTTTAAGTGCAACGTCACGTAATTTAGCTAACTGCTCCGATTTCTTGCCTAGACTTGAGATAGTTTTTAAGTCTCGCATATACTTTGTCCGACAGTTATGGTACCATACGCCGAGCCTACCCTACCAACCCGGGAGTGCGATTCAAATCTTACTGTCTAGTTTCTTGGTTGCAGCGGTTTCTATCGCATTTCTAGCTTCTATGAAAGTCAGTCTAAGAGTTGGATTGACTCTTGGCCCGTGCTTGCCACAGAAAATTCATTATATTTTGTCATTAGCTGATTTCACCTCTTCGAGACTTCCCCGTGTAGCTAATTTAACGGATGGCTCGATATTTTCTTGACAACCAATCTGCATATCTCTCTAAGTTCTACCGAGCTTGGTTGAATCGCAAGGTACGAAGCAGCCCTTGTGACATTGGTTCTTAAATTATGCTCAATGCGAAGGCCCGCATTTAACGCATCCGCGTTGGTATTACAAGGAATATTCCCTAGATTCTGGTAAGCTTTTAGATTCCTACTGAGGGTAGCGATTCCTGCATCTATCTTTGCTGGCTTGTCTAGTGATGGATCGATGAGGTCATCTCCCTGCTAAGATTTCTGATACAGTATACATAGACCAGTCAATGACGTCCCTACTTCGCTTTCTATTCTGCTGCTTCCTACTCAGGGTAGCGATTCCTGCATCTATCTTTGCTGGCTTGTCTAGTGATAGATCAATGAGGTCATCTCCCTGCTAAGATTTCTGATACGGTATACAGAGACCGTTCAATAATGCCCCTACTTCGCTTTCTATTCTGCTGTTCTTCAACAATGGGAACATCTGCCGTGAAAGTGTCTGTATAACAGGGACATCTCGGCCACATGTCTGCGGTGTTCCAGACTATCCAGATTCAGGGTCAACTCCGGGTCGCCGATGAGACGTACAGCTGGCTTCTGAATGAAATCAAGCAGCTTTAGGGTGTGCTTTAATGCGGCACCCCAGATGTGTGAGCAATATTTTAAGCACGGTCTTATTTGCTCTTTGCAAAGCAAGAGAATCTGCTGCGGTGTATACAGTTTTTTGTTGCGAAATAGCGCACCAAGCATCTGGGAGGCTGATTTTGCGATGTTAGCAACGTGGTCATGCAAGGACATATTGCTGGTGACCGAGACACTCAGCAGTCCGATTGACGAGAATGAAGGAATGGTCGATCCTGTCATAATGATGTCAGGGCCCGCCGTATTGGCCCTCTTGATAAACGTGGCTGCTTGGGTCTTTGCTGCATTGAACCAAATTTCTGTCGCCCCAAATTTTCTCCAGGTCTTGATTAATTGCTGTAATCTAATCTGCGCCTGTCTGCGGTGATAAGTCTCAGTCGCTGGTAAAGGTTTTTCTGATCTAAATTGGGAGACAAACGTACTTACCTTATAATAGAAAACTGGGAGCGGACTGCACCTCCTTGCATGTCTATCTATCGCTAAACTAACTTTTTAATTAAAATCATTTTTATAACAATTGATTCTATTAAAACAGAGCTTTTTCCACAATACCGAAACAGAATTTTTGCATTTTTGCAAGTGCAAAAATTCTGTTTCGGTATTGTGGAAAAAGCTCTGTTTTAGTGCATGTTGCCGAAGGTTCCAAACCCCAACATAGAATTGATTCTATGGCAAATAGACCTTATTTCAGGATAAGCGAGAGAGGGCGGGTTGCGCCTTCTCGCATAGAGAAGGCGCAACCCGCCCTCAGAACGACAACAAACAGGGTTAGAAAGGTCAAAACAGCGTTCGAGAAGTCAGTCATTGTCAGTTGTATCTGTTGACATTAAAAAGGGTACTGAAACAAGAATTGTTGGTGTTTTATTAAGAACCCAAGTTTGCAAAACTTCAGCTAGCACTACAAAATCGATTTTATTAATTTCTGCGCCTAGAAGGTAGGCAACCTGCCACCACGCGACTGGCACATGGTCCAGTTACGTTTCATAACACCTCCCGTAATATTTGTGAGTGATATTCACCCATAGAAACGGTCAGGTGTGCTCGTTTAACTATTTTCTCAAATTTGCCTTTGGCAGATATGCAACCCGCCAAACCATCGCTCTGCCGTGGTTGCAAACTTGGTTCCACTTCTTAAAAGTGAGGTATGGGCATGCACCACCACTGTGCCAAATCTCAATGCTCTACTCAAAAATGCAAGGTTGGTCCCAATATCGCTGACTAACCGCCGTACTATAAACAACAAACGAAAATATTACCTAATAATATATTACGGGGCTAGAATAGATGAAATTTATATTGATCAAAATGTGACAGATGATATGAATGAGACTTTGGATTTGCTTCTAAACTCAAATGAATTAAACTGAGAAGTTGATCTTCTACTAGCGGAAAATTAAAATCTTAAGCTCGAAATAACTAATTTAAAATAATATAAAACAGATAAGGCGACTGTTTCTTGTATATCTGACATATAGTATGCAACAGATGCTGAGAAACTGACAAACAATAACAAAGTTTTAGTAATAAAGCGAAAGGGAAAACAGAAGGATGTAACACAAATTAAAAAAGATATTTGGCATTGGTATTAGTCTAACTATGGGGCATACTATGCTGAGTGAGGGCCTTATGCTTAGCAAAAATAAATTTTAATTGTTCAGACAAAGATACAAAGTAAACTTGGGGAAAATTATGAAGTCGTTAGGAGGGACCAAAGACGCATGAATTTAGAATTAAAGCTGTTGGAATTAATGAATGAAGATGAGATATCACAAATAGAGGCATAAAACTGACCGATTTAGAGCAAAATGTAAAAAATTTTAAATTAAAAATACTAAGACAAATAAAAAATCTTGCCAATTAAAATTTCTTATAATTTTAGAGATTGACTTATGACACTAATAAATTATTATAAATAAAAAGATAATGAACATCGGCTAGAATAAATAATGTTGGGTTTTTGTCGACTACGGCAAAATACGGTGCTATATTTATAAAAAATATGGGGATTTGTAAAAGGGTTGTAAGAATAGAAAGGATGTTCTAGGTATAGTGGAGATGATAATATGAAAGATTGTCCAGGTAACTCTTTTAAGTCTATGAACAGTGAAATGTCTAAAGAAAAATATGGTATAAACCTGAATACTGAAACCACATCGTGGGATGTTATGAAACATAGAAAAGATGCAGAAAAATAAGTTTATGCAGCAACAATTAAATACAGGTTCAGTTATCTTGATTATATCAGCCATCAGAGAGTTTTGAATAATAAAGGTAACCCCTGTTGGGGTTGGAACTACGGCAAAATGTACTAAAAGAGAGTTTTATCCACAATACCGAAAGAGAATTTTGCACTCGACGCGCGTTTCGCTAACCATGTTAGCATCATTAGGAGATGATTAAAACTAAACTTAAAATCTACCTAGCTCTATTTTATAATTACTGTTTGCTTAATCAAACGGAATCAAAAAGCACCAATCCAAGAATTCTGCTAGTCACGCTCCATCAACCAATTGAATGGACTGTACGGAATAGGCCCTCTATCTCTATTTAAACTATTCTCACATTTAATAGTTTCCATACTTTCGTAAGCATCTAATAATCTCCTATCAGATATATTATGAATTAATTTTAATTTATTTTATTGTTACTATATGATTATTATCGAAAGCATGCTCGGCAACACTTGATTTTTCTGTTCTACTATATTTTAAATAATCTATGTGTTTTTAAATCTCGATTGTCTAGATCTATTAGTTTGCCCACATATTTTTGGTTACAATCCATAAATGTAATTCATAAATAATCCTCTTTTTTCCAATATGTCAATTTTGTCCCTTCAACCACACAATAATTTCTTAATGTTAAACTGAATTTGGTATACAAAGTTTAAACCTACTTCCTTGAAAACTTTTTGGAGTCCTCTAGTATACTGAGAATATATTATATGTATCCAAACGAAAGACGAATGGTCTTTCTAAACAAATGCCTATTCATAATTAGTCTATTTATTAAGTTAGTATTGAAACCATTAACTTTCGCTATATTTTTAATAGTAAGTAATAATAATTTGGAGTATACGCGCTCAACGACGAAGCTATAGTCGGGAAAAAAGATGACTTCTTCGAACAACTACATCAAGAAGTTACCAAAGTTGGCCAGGGTAGAGAGATTGTAATACTCGGCGATTTAAATAGCCTTACCGGGACAAAACAATCGGACAGGGTTGTCGGAAGATATAGGTTAGTAGCATTCTGCGAACAAATCCACGACGTTAAAGCCTATAGAGGGGCCACATGCGGCAGTGATCACCACCTTCTGATTGCAAAGATGCGGTTCCCAATAAGATCAGAAACAATGCCATAAACCGAAAAAGACCCGGAACAGTATGATAAAATATACTCTGTGAGATATAATCTAGAGAGCATGGAATGTGAAAGCATAAGAGAACTATATAGACGAAGACTCGACGGAAAGCTTCAAGCCCAACAGTTCGAGAACACCACGGAGCATTATAATCACATTAAAAGATGCTTAGACGGGGCAACAAAGGAGTCATTAGGCAGCATCGAAGAAAATAAACCCACAAAACCCTACTAGTGGGATGAAGATGTGGAAAAAGATATAAAGGAGAAAAAGCATAAATATGAAATATATCTTAACAACAAAACAGAAGAAAATAGAAAGTTGTTTAAAATAGCACAAACAGAAGTCAGAAGAAAAATAGCGCAGAAGAAAAACCAGTCGTGGGGAAAGCGATGCAATATACTGAACTATTACTTAGGAGGAACAAAAAGTAGTGAAAGCTGGAGACTACTAAAATCTTTGCGCCAAAACAATGGAAAGGATATAATATCACCCATATCCCTTCACAAGTGGGACAATTATTACTTCAATGACCTACTATCCGAAAACCGTCCGAGTTACAGAGAGAACAACGAAACCAATAATATAGAAATATCGGCATCTCCCATCCGAATCAGCCAAAAAGAGGTTAAAAATATCTGCACATACCTTAAGAAACGAAAAGCCCCAGGATCGGGAAATATACCCGCAGAACTAATTAAGTATGGCTCAGACAAACTATTCGATCACCTAGCTACACTGTTCCAAAACTGTATTAATATGGGACAAATCCCGGAGGAATGGAAACTATCATACTTGACACCAAGGGTTGTAAGGAAAGCTGCGACAACTACAGGGGTATTGCAGTAATGAGCTCCATTGGCTGAATGTGAGATAAAGTTCTAAAGGCCAGAATAGAACGTGAATATGCCAATAGTGATATAAGTGATAAGATATATCTAGAGAAAGCCTTGCTAAAATGGAAGCAGAAGTGTTCAAATATGGGTATTACACTTAACCACTCTACCTTATATACGCTCAACATCGTCGATGACCAGATCGTAATAGCACAAGATGTAGAGGATATGGAATATATAGCTCGAAAACTGATTGAGGAGTACGAGAAGTGGGGTCTCGAAGTGAACATCAAAAAAACAGAATATATGAGCATAGGAGGAAATCAACAAGGCCTAATTCTGAATAATGGCCAGCAAATAAAGAATTGCCAAAAGTATAAGTACCTAGTCGTAAATATTACCAACGATGGAACCTTAGACGGTGCCATTAAAGATAGAAATGCACAGGAAAGAAAAGCTATAGCGATGATCAATAACATACTCTGGGACCAAAAAATTACAAAAACCAACAAACACCGTATATACAACACCATCGTAAAAACATTACTACTTATGGCAGCGAAATTTGGCCACTCAAGGAGAGAGCAAAGAAAACACTGGAGGCGACGGAGATGGATTTCTGGAGA
>MU184398.1:125576-177734 GCA_016904865.1 Pissodes strobi | reverse complement strand
TTCCGCCGGCGGAGGTAAAAGTGTTGTCATATCAACATAGATACAATACAAACAAACATCAAAATAAGCGTCAACAACTCAAGATTTATTAAACTACAATTTGTATTTATCACTCAATTTGTGACTGCATTTCTAAAAATCACTAATTTAGGAACAAATTGGTTATTATTTAATCGAACTTACTCAATAACTGCTTATCAATACGGAATTAAAACGCAATCGAAAACGCAATTTAAAAAAAATAATTATTGTTGACAGTGTCCACTGACAGCTTTATATGATATTATTATAGCAACAAACTGAGCCTATTCACCGACACCGCACCGGTCTAAGCCGCCTTGCGAACCCACTTATCTTTAATAATAATAATTATCACTATTAAAAAGCGACGTTTTTGCATTATTTTGTCGACATTTGAAGAAAAAACAGCATATTTTATTTGGAGGAAAAGTTACTTTTCATGGCTTGCTCTCTATTACCAGCCTCACTCCGTTCGGCTGTTAAACACGAGCGCGCCATGAAAAGTATTACTTTTCCTCCATATAAAATAATATACTATTGTTTCACATGCTGCAGCGGTATTTATTTTGCATTAGTCGATACGGATTCAGAGATTTACGTATCTATACAGCTAGTATATTATATGCCCTCCAGTATTCACATGCTTTTCATACATGGGGCAGACATTTGTAAACATTTTAATACGATTCCAATTGGGATATTGATCGAAGAAACTTCCGAAGCTAGAAATAAAGAATTTAGGACATTTCGTCAAAACTTTTCTAGAAAAATTGGCATGCAACAAAACATGGAAGATATTTTGCATAATTTGTTAATTTCGTCAGACCCATTAATTTCATCGAATCGACGAAAATTAATACAGTTGGATTTTTTTTCACTATATCCAGAAGCGCAGGCATTATTAGATGATATGGATATGGAAGTAGGGATGGAAGTAGGGGATGAGTATAATGATTCTGATTAATATTATTTAGAACTAGGTAAGAATATGTTGTTTTATTTTTAGTAGGCCTTTAGATCTGGGATTTTTTTTGTTTCTAAATAAACTTATACCACACTCTGCGTAATAATAAATTAAAAGCACATTGTAAGACAAATATTTTCGCTCAATTTTATCAATATTCATGATTATTATATCAATACAAACATTCGTTAATTTAAAATCATTGATGTCCATTTTTTTTCAATTTCGTCACACTGTGCGACGCGACAGTAATAATATACCATAGCTGCATACATATTATACTTACAGAAAAACGCAATACCCTCAATATACCTTTATGTAAATATTGAATCTAATAAAATGTTTTAGTAGTACTGATGGTTACTGCATATAAATAAGTACCTATACAAATAACGGTTCAGAAATTAATTTTTGATGTGTAAAGATCTTACGCAGCAGTATGTGGGTAAATCTCGGCAAATGGGACGGAAATGTGCATGCGGATGGGGACAGAAATGTGTAAACGGATGTGACGTCATAACCATGCGCAGTGACTTTATGAGGGCTGATCAAATATTTGTGCATGTCGATATGGGATATGTTTACACATCAGTGTCTCGAGTATTAGCAGACTCGCTCATTTTTTTTTTAATTACTTGTTTCTGTAGTAATATAATAGGTACTTTAAATAATTAAATTATATCAAACTTATTTACGATCAATACTCAAAGGTAGTCTTTGTAGGTAGAAAATGACCCGTCTGCTAATAAAACCCTTTGTTTGGGGAGGACTTGGAATGCAAAATAGAGTAGATCGTAAAATATAATAAACCAAACCCTAACTGCAGTTCCGAACCATTTAGAAATCATAAAATATATTTTGACCATTCTGTTAGCAACAACTAACCATAAATAAAACACAATGCAACTCTAATAAAATATTGACTAAGACCTATAAACAATTCAAAGTATACCTCAACCGAAAAGACCCCGCAAGGGTTATCAACGCCCGCGTGCCGAAAATATTTTGGCGCCCCTTATTAAGGGGAGGTGGAGAAAAGCGCCGTTGGATAATAGGAAAAAATTTTTGGTGAATTTGTCCAGCTTTTATTGAGAATTTAGTGTAGAACGGTTAAAAACTATCAGCAACCTTTATTAAATACCTTAAGAACTTTATGCTGTTAGTTGTTACATAATACATTTTTAAAATTTTTATTTTTTATTTAACATTCGACTAAAATCGCATTTTATTTTAATTTTGTAATGAAACGACAGAGGTTTCAAAACTAAAGCTCTATTCTTTTTAAAATTATTTATAAAGGCATAAATCAAACAATAAACAAATAAAACATTTAATTAAGATCAATCCAGAAATTAAATGGGTGTTTTTCTAGATTTGGCTGCTGCAAATTCTTTTATAATATTATCAAAATCAATTTTATCGAGTATCGCTTGCTCCATGCCTAAGATTGCCAAACCAGATAATCTTTCTTGTGACATGGTTGACTTCAAATAATTTTTATTTTTTTTTAATTTAGGGAACGATCTCTCACCAGAAGCAACAAACACAGGTAAAGTGAGGAGGATTCTTAAGGCAAAACTAATATTTGGTAGAGAGGAAGTTATGATTGTTTATTCAAATATAAATTGTAGAATTTCAAGGGGATTTGACGCTTCAGTTAATGAAAACAATCTTGAGGCTTTTATCTCGTTAAATACATCATTTTCTTCCACGTCTGCCTCCTTCTCTTCCTGATCAGGTAACTTTTGTTGTAGAGACGACAGCATTTTAAAAGATCTTCGTCATTTAATTTAAAAATATCACAAATAAAACCAAAAACGTTAACGTAATCAGATATCATATCGAAGCTACTATTTAATGAACTTAGTGTGTGGTCAATTATTTTCAAAAAGAAATTTATTTTAAAAGCGGTGTTTGGATCTTGAGCTGTCTCATCCGTGTGTTCATAATCGAACAATTTTGGTTTATACCTTCGTCTAACAGTATTTAATGGAGGAAAACCTTGCTCTATCTCAAGAGCAGCCGCTAGTTTTCCAGCTTCAGCAAGTTTTTCCTCGAAACATTATCATCTCTATAATTTTTAAAATGATCAACTGAATTCTTTGAATAGTTTTGACAAACTATAATGTCAATGGCTACACTTTGCATCATTTTGCTTACAATATTAATCTAGAATAAAACATCATACCAAATTATTATACTACCAATAAATTTAAAATATTGAATATTTAATCAAAGAGAATTTGCTATCTCTTTGGATTAAAATATACAGGGTGTCCTTGGTGTCTATTACCAAAAGTCTTAAAATGGGTCCAGGAATCACCCCCTTAAATATTAGCTTGTCATTAGATTAGATTGCATTTACTGTGTTAGATGGAAGTAACCCTTATGTATAATACGCCTTATTTTTCACGTTAATATTAATTTTAGGAAAAAATTTGTAGGGATCTTTTTTATAGAAAATTTTATAGGGAATATTTTTTATACAGATTTTTTTTCAAAAAATACACCGTTCTCGAAATAATCTATAGAAAACTTGAAAAGGTGGGCAAAAACGATGTCCTAGGGTATGAAGCACACTATTTAGGGGTGGAAACTTTTCAGTTTAGTATTTCATATAATGTCATCCCTAACATTCCTACCAATTTTCAAAATTTTATGAATTTTGTCCGATATAAATCGTAATATTACTGAGTTAATTAGAGAACACATCCATACAGCATTTTCTCAAAAGGCGCCTTTGCTTCGACGATTCAACTAGGTGGGTGAGGTAACTTCCCATGGGAAGTAGAACAAATTTACCTTGTAAGATTTGACCAAACATACAAGTTAAGTTAAATAAAAGCTTATAATAAACTAATAAATACTTACCCTTTTGGGCACCTAAAGAGCGATATATTGTCTGCCATTCGTCTTTCACAATCAACTGCTGAACAAATATTTCGATTTTCGACTAGACATTTTACTCAGAAATTCACCGAAAACAAACCGCTATTTTTGAAATCTCAAATTTAAAATAAACTTAAATTACCTAGCTCTCTACTGTAGACTGGCACCAGTCTACTGGGCAGACGGGGAGTGGCGGAGTGGAATTTGACGATGGCGCGGAGTGAACCAACTTATATTTTTAATTCTCTAAACTTTGCCCAAACTAACTCAAGGTGTGCCCCAAAAAACTTACACCGTCAATGAGTTAGCACGTAGATGTGCGTGAAGCCTCAGACTTTGGTGTACCTAGACGGGAATTTAATCCGTTGCCTCTAAGGAACTCTCCACTTTCTTCTAAATGCCCAATTGGAATTCATTGCACATTGAAGCAAAACAACTACCATGAAGAGACCAGTTGATATTTTTTTAAGTTGTTTTTTTTTTGGGCATGTCTTGGATTAGTTTTTAGTTTGGGTTGCGCCAGTCGTAGGAGGTATTGGCGGAGGGCGATGCGTGAAATGAAATCTTGGAACTATAACACTGCGCTGCTGCCAAGTGCCGAGGTACGATGCTCGTTACTTTGGTGCACGGAAACGTTAGTTAGGATTAATCCACGATATAGGATTGGATTAACCAGTGAACAGTGGTTAAAAAACGAGTCGACATAAATAAGTCGACATGATTCTTCAGCGCTTGCGAATTTTCCCCTTCAAATTATAATAATATTATAGTACTAAATATATGATCTACTTACTTCCTTATTATTATACTGGACAGAGCCGCATGTTGGGTTTGATGGGTCCGTGCTACATCCAACAAACGAATCGTCATTTTTATTGACCACTCGTTCGGATGGTCCTGAATTCACAACATTATCGAAAATCAAATCGTACGTTTGATACACAGGTTTCTGTATTATTTTCAACACGTACGTATTGAGCAGCTTCTGCTTCTTGTCGGTGGTCGGATCGAAAACGTGGTCGAGAATTATATACTGAGGTTTACAATTAGTTACACCTCGATTTTTAATTTTCAGAGTCAAAGATATTTTCTTCTCGCAGTTACGAAGCACTTGATCGTCCGCCTGTTTCTCGCATTTGTTGCGCGGCTCTTTCGTTTTTAGATTCGCGTTTTGCGTATCGTTCGAAGCGCACTGAAACGTACTCTCGCAGTCGCACGATTGGTGTTTGGGACACTTGGTAAGTATCGCCTTAATTTCGAAATCGGTCGCCGCCACTTGCGGTTGCTCTTCTTTTTCTGGTTGTCGCTGGTGATCGTCTTTCGGTGGGATTTTATCATCGGTAATAGCGCTAGCGACAACATCATCTCTTGGCGGATTTGCGACAAGAGATCCGCCGAAACTGCTACGCGATACTGAATTATCGATGGCTAGCGTCTGTTTAAAAAACAAGATGTTGAACAATAAGTAAATATTGATCATAGCGAATGACAACTTTGCATAACCTATAATTCTGGCATGCGTCATTGGGACTATGGGCTAAGGTGCAAAAACGCAGTACTGTCACCCTTCGCTATATGTCGCTATATGTCTAAGACGCTGGTCTCCAATAAACATGTCAGGTCGCATTATCACGCCATACGCCGCCGCCTCTGTATGCTGTCTATGGAAATGAATCGGTATGTTCTTTATTGCTCGGCGCGCGAGACTTTCGACGTAGACAGCATACAGACGCGGCGTATGGCGTGACGCTTTATGCGACCTACGGCGTTAATTGGAGACCAGCGCCTAAAATTCTTAACATTCGTTAAGATATTGTCTTTATAAAAATAGATTACACTCTAGCGCTAGCGGAGGACCACTGTCCCTCCCATCCACCCTTACGTCTGACTTCCATGTCTTCGTGATGCAACCAGTTGTTTGCAAGTCCGCAGATGGTCATGGTTAGCCTTCACTTCGGCGACCCGGGTTCAAACCCCGTCGTTTTTTTTAAAGATTATATTTCTAAACAGTTTTTTCTTGATTTTTGGGTTTGTCTTGGGTTAACACTTGATTAGTTGACATTTCTGAGCGCGAGCGAAGCGAGCGGAGGGCCATGTGTGAAGTGAAAATGATAAAAAAAGAACAGACGTTTATTCGTTTAACCGGGCCTATGGAGAGATGCTGCACCTAGTGGCCGCTACCCAAATTAGATTTTGGTGAATGAAAGCAGGTGTAATATTTACTCTACATTCGAAAGGGTAGAAAGGGAAATACGGAATTATGTTTAATGATCGCCGAATTCCATGAAATGAAATTCCGCCGAGCCGCAGGAACAGCTTTATTTTTATATAGAATGGAATTTCCATAAAACCTATGTGCTTCCGCAATCTTGAAATTTTTCAATTGATTGGAAGAATTAACTATTGCAAACTACAAAGGTGTAGTTGTAAAGTGTATGCCACTAAAATTAGAGAATAAAATGCATTTTTGGTGTTCAATTTTTTTTAATATAATAATGAGTAGTTCGCCACTTTGTGTATAACAAAATAAAAATCAGTAATTTACCATATTTACAATATCATTGCACTGTCATTAGTAAGTAATTAAATTTAAATTCGTAATCCACTTTGCTTTAAATATCTAACTTTTGTAATTTTGAAAGCATATAAATCACCCCTGAATACTACCATGAATATTAACGATATATTCATTATTTATTTTAAAGGAAATAAAACAAAATTTATTAATTAACTAGCATAAGTAAGTACTCAGGAGATGATTAAAGCTAAACCTAGGTAGATTTTAAGTTTAGTTTTAATCATCTCCTGATGATGCTAACATGATTAGCGAAACGCGCGTCAAGTGCGAGGGCAGTCACTAGGCATAAGCTGACTAGGCCCTTGCCTAGGAGCGCAAGGCGCTAGAGGCAACGAAGGGCGCCGAGCGCCAAACTCGAAAAGAAGAGACAAACCCGCTATATGGTAACAAGAACAAAAAAAAAACAAGCGCATATCACCCAATGTAATTCGTCATCGTCATTGCTGGTGAATGAACGCCCACTACTCCCACTCCCACTTTTAAGTTTTGGTATTTTTATTATTTTTGAATTGTTTTTATTTTTGTGTACCTATTTGTTTTTGTGATATTGTTAAGGTTTTAACTTTTTCTTTTTTCATTTTCATAGGTACCTCAATACGTTGGTTAGGTAAGCTTTGTTGAGTTTCATTTTGTACTTAATTTTGAAATTTCTCTTACTATATACGTAATTTTATACTAATGTTTTATTTGCATAATAAATAAACAACTATTAGCTAAGGAACGCCAAAATTGGTTTTTTTTATATGTGCAGCTTTAGAGGATAGATTACTCGAAAAGTATTACACCTAGAGAACTGGAGTTTTTTTTTTATAACTTTTTTGTACTTTTGGCTAAAACTTTCACGCTGGTGAAATCCAGAAAATTTCAAAAATAAAAAAAGTTTGTCACTGGTCGAAAACTAGCTTATTCAAAATATAAACTTTCAAGTTCATATACCATTAAAAAAATATAATAAAAATCAATGAAAATATTTTGACTGTTGTCTTCGATTAAATGTTAAATATCATCTCAAGAAAATTTTTTGACTACTTTTCCTCGGCATTTACTCTGCTAGTAGACGTACTCACCCAATACCTCCTTCAACATTGACTCACCATCAACAGACTCCTCTCTATGCTCTGCACTTGGCGAGCGATGCACCGTCGCTCCCTCCTCCGTATCGTGAAAATCACCACGTGACTGGGAACTAACAGAGCTAGATGAAGATGACATAATGCGACGGCCTTAGACAAGGAAAGAGAGAGGACAGATAATAGGCCGCAGCTATCTGTTACCAGTTGGGACCAAAGCCAAAGTGCCAGTGGCGTAGCATGGCGATTTAAACTCGGAAAAAACTATCTAAAAATATTTATTTATAAGACAGCAAATTAAAAAACACAAAAAATGTTCGGTTTCTCTTACATTTTGTGGCAGATATATGTATAAATGCTATAATGTATGCCTATAATTTCTACTCTTTTCATATTCTTTATTTTTATTAGATACTGGAATTGAAACACATATGAATGAAAGACCAGGTAGATAAAAACGTTTTTATTGAACATAAAAAACAAATAATACTGTTAAAAGGAAAACTTACTAATTTCCGATAAGAATATATTTTTCGAAAATTTATTATCATTTACAACTGAGAACCAAATCAAAAACAACGACTTAACATGCTGGGATTGCTAGATATCCTATTACAACGTGAACAGAAAGGTCCTTACAGCATAAATCCTACTACTAATCTGCATTTAAAGATCCTTTACACAAATAGTGCACTATGTAAAAATCGACCTCTCTTATTGGTCGATCCATCTCGTATTACGAGATGTCTGCGTGATGCAATCGATTTCTATCAAGAGCTCTTGTGGTGTAGAGGTTTAAATTGTTGGGTCTCACCTGGAAAACGCGGGTACGAACCTCGTTGCTTTTTTTTATTTTTTTTTGAAGATTATGTTTCTAAACAGCTTTTTTTCTTGATTTTGGGTATGTTTTGGGTTGGATTGGGTTAGCACCTGGTTAGTTTCCTTTTCTGCGGATCGACCAATGGGAAAGGCCCATTTTTATATAGTGCACTATTTGTGTAAAGGATCTTATAATGCTATAGTCTATTTCGAAATGACGCGAAGTAATAAATCATTTTCTGATGGCTGATACATAGGCGTACATAATTACGTACATATACGTACATATTTTAAACGTTTACCTGTCCTAATACTCGGACTTTCCCAGCATTATATTTATCACACTTAGGTTTTTTTATTACTATTGTAAACATTCAAATTTGACGATTTTTTGTATGCATACCCTAAAGTTTAAGTAATTGTAATTTTTCAGTTATATTTGTTCTTCCGAAGAAGACACAGTGTGTTTGTTTCATTTCATAGTTTCAATTAAAATGGCTAATTCAGTTTTCTCTCCAGTGAAACGAGCGAGCAAATGTCGATTTTCTGTTAACGAAAAGAATATTATTCTTAATGTATATGACGCCCTCAAACATCAAAATCCTCTGTATAGCGTTGATACTGTGGTGGAAATGTGTTCGCAAATGACGGGTGTTTCAAAAACGTCGATATATAAATTAAGGTGTGAACGAAAAAGTGGAGCTGTAAAACCACCTATACCATCTTTAGGAAGAAAGACGGTGCCTATCCATGAAGACTACAAACTTATAATTAGAAGAACAGTACATTCCTTTTATTTCAATAAGGAAATACCAACCATCGACAAAATTTTAGGAGCCTTGAAGCAAGACCAAAATATGTCTCCAACGATAAGCAGGAAGAAATTGTGGACAACTTTAAAACAAATGAATTTCAGCTGGGAAAAACAAAGCAGAAAATCGCTCCTAATCGAAAAAGATGAAATTATTTGCCGGAGGAGACATTACTTAAGACAGATAAAGCAGTTTCGACGTGAGAATAGAAAGATTTATTATCTGAACGAAACATGGCTTAATGAAGGATATACGGTTGGGAAGATTTGGCAAGACAAAAATATTTCAAGTTTTCGTCAAGCATTCTTAGAAGGCTGGTCCACCGGACTAAAACCACCATCTGGGAAAGGAAAGCGACTGATTATTACACACCTTGGAAGTGTTGATGGTTTTGTTGAGGGCGGTTTGTTAATGTTTGAGTCAAATCATTCTGGCGATTACCATGAAGACATGAATGGCGATGTGTTCGAAGAATATTTTGAACAAATGTTAGATCTCATTCCACCTAATTCTGTGATAGTGATGGACAACGCGAGTTATCATTCCAGAGAAGTTGACAGAATACCAACTAATTCATGGAGAAAAGCGGATATTATTCAGTGGTTTAGATAGAATAACATACCATTTGATGAAAGTATGGTGAAAAAGGAACTGTTGTCCATAGTGTCCTCAAATAAAGCTCGTTTCACAGAGTATGTAGTTGACAAAATTGCACAGAAACGAAATATTACTATTCTTCGTCTGCCTTTGTATCATTGTGAATTAAATCCCATTGAACTTGTTTGGGCCCAAGTAAAAAGTTATGTAGCAAGGAGAAACACGACGTTTAAAATGAAAGATGTTAAAATTATCTTTGAGAAATCTTTAAAAAATGTCGATTCTGAAAAATGGCGTAAGTGTATTGAGCATGTTATAAAAGAAGAAGAAAAAATGTGGAAACTAGACCATTTAATTGACCTAATTGTAGAGCCTTTAATTATATCCTTGGAACATGACGAAGATTCGACGGATTTTTCTGACGACGAAAATGATATACCATAGTTCTCTACATAACTGTTTACACAAAATCGCAATTCTTATACCTTATCATATAAATATTATATGTGATAAAATGTTACAGTAATACTAACTGTTTTTGAATATACATAAATAAGTGAATAAATAAAAGTACTTAGGTAAAACAGGTATTTTAAATTAAATACCCAAACGTACGCTACTGCAGGTAGAAAATGGCCCCTTTGCTAATAAAGCCTATTGTTTGCAGCGGGATTGCCATACAAAACAGGGTGGAATGGTTAAAATATAATACAGCAGGCTATAACAGCTGTGGCTAAATATTTAGAAATCACAAACATTTACTTGACCACTCTGTTAGCGTTTTGCATTTATAAGTAGGTTTTATTACTCCGCACCATTTCGAAATAGAGTATACTAATCTAATCTTAGCTCTTTTAAATACAAAAGCCGTTTTACATGCTGCAAGAGTTTGTGCAAGATAATTGCGGGTTGTCTTACAGCATGTAAAACGGCCTTAATAACTGTTAAAATTAATTGGCTCTTGACATATGAAAGTTTGGTGTTGAAATTATTATCATAACATAACAGATCCTTCCACAGCTAGAGCTTTATTAAGGGTATGGTTTATTATACAAAACTCTTCATACAAATTATCAAAATTAATGTCAATGGATAATCTATAAGTGACTCAAAAGTCAGGTTTTTAGAGAAAAAATATATTTAGGAATCAAATTGGTCTTCAGAAATCATATTTTAAGTCAAGATAATCAAGTAAATTTTTATAAAATTTGTTGCAAGAAAACCAAAGAATTTGTCATTTATACTTTAACTAATATTTTGTCTTAGAGAATTTAAAATATCATAAGACTTGGAAACAAAGTAAATCGGCTTGTTCAGTGTTATGAAAACAGCTTAAGTACCTATCATTCAGTTTGTTGTAATATAAAATCTTCAAAAAAAAAAAACACTTTAGGGCAACGGAAATATGTTCTTACTGGGAGCCAGCGAGGTAACCTTTTATTGCTGGAAAAATAGTCAGTAATGTTTCGATAGCTGGAAATATACGTGCCTCAAAACAGTTTTCTACCTTTCACTGTGCCATCCAATTTTAATATTAGCATCTAATTAAAATAGAACCCTGCAAATTTTAAATAAATCTTTAATTTTAAATACACTTGTAATCTTCACAACAAACTTTCTATTTTCCAATCAAACGAATACTTATTAAATATGTGAATACAGATCACTGGAGTGATGCTCAATCTTCCGGCCCCAAGATAAGTGCCCCTTCTTAACTTTCTACTGAAATTACACAATGAACTATTCTCTTAGCATAAGTGGTAAATTACAGTAAGAAAAGTGAAAATGTCAAAAGACCTTAAAATTAGTTTTAACACTAACGATCCATTACGTGGCCTCTTCACAGGGCGTCCCTTGCCGGTGGTCCTGTTTAAAGAACTGGATACTAACACGGCCAGCCTGACCAATAATTCGCTCTCGAATTATCAAATTGTTCAAAATCTGAAACAATGAAAAACGGCGGCAGATCGGTTTTGTTTTTATTTATTAAGTAAAAGTAGAGCTGTGAGCCGATTGTGAACCACATGCTGGAAGAGGTCTTTGCAGGATGCTGGAATCTGAGGCTCAAATCTAGGCCATCCTGCGAAATCCAGGACACCTGACAACTCTAGCTAAAATCTGAGGAATTGCTTACATCTATCAACTATTACTTATCTAAAACTTGATTTTACGCTTACTTTATAAAGCTATCTTATTGGCCTTTAAATAAAATTAATTTTGTAAATTTACTTCGCACAAAGTCCACTTGTTTGGTCTTGCTTTTTGCAATAAAATGAATTCTTACATTTAAATAATTTGTACATACAGATTTTATTAAAAAGTATATATGGTTAACTTCACTTTCTAAAACATGAGTTTCTTAACACTTAAAAACATTAGTTCCTAAAAAACTAGATACAATTTTGTTTGTGAGCGCTAGCACAAAATGTTTCCTATGCAAATTATTTTTATGTGTTCTTAAATAATGCTCGGATTTTAAGCAAATATTAATAACGTCATCTGAAGGATATGTAAAGCCACCGTGAGTTTTAAATTCAATTAAAGAATTCAGAAAATCTGGTTTATTACCAAGCTCCGACACAAGTTTCACATTTTACTGTACGATGCAATTTATGTGATACAAAACCAGATATATATTGTACTATTTGCAAGGAACACGTACTTATAATGGAAGTATTCATGATATAATCATGATCCTTCCAAATAGATTCCAAACTTTCAGGAGGTTCACGAGTGTCAATAAGATGAGATGAAGCCATATTTATTTGCTCTTCAGCAACTACATTTTTGGTAGAACTATTTAAGATTGGGATCTGATCAAGTGGAATGCAGTTACTCATACCACCTTCACGAATTTCTGTTCGTACTAAAATTCTCTTGTATGCAGCTATAAACTGCCGAGCAGTGGGATTATTGTTCCACCCCCCTTTTGACCTCACTGATGAAAAAAACAGTTCCAAATGGTCCTGACTAATTTTATAAAGTGGAAAGTACAATAACACATTTTTATCGAGAACAAGATCTTTATATATAACCCCAAGGCACTCTTTAGTGAAACTATTAAACCAATAAACCCAGTTTTCCTGTTAAATTTAATTACCAACTCCTGATTAGCAAACATTAACTGGGAAATGTAACTTATAGCAATATTAATAAATTGCACAGATTGATCTATATTTTTTTGACACAATGCTTTCTTAAAGCTTGGTGGTGTTATAGATCTACTATTTAGCATATCAAAAATGTTATTCATTATTCGAATAAAGTTAACTGTTCCCTCACTACCGTTAAATTCTTTAAGACCCAACTTTGTCTCACAATAGCTAATGACATCAGCTACAGAACCACTGAGTACCTGAACAGCAAGCCTGACTTTCATCTTTTGCTTCAAGAAGTTAACATGAGCATAACGTAACTTATTTCCTAAATGCAACCCTTCATTAGTTTGTAACTTTTCTAAAAGCTCAATGTATTTCCATTTAATAATATTTCCATCCCCATCTATAAGAACTTTTTTTCACCGAATGCAATACGAACTAACTTACATACATGGATCGTAAAAAATATACATATTATGATTTGTCACTTGGAAATCTGTTTTTATGTTTGGGAAATTAACTACACATCCAAAATTAGAGGACATGGCAATATTTGAGGGTGCACCATCAAATGTTATCGACATTACTTTAGCTCCAGTATCCTCAACTAACTGGATGCATTGACAGACAAGAGAATGTTTTTGATTACCGTTTAGAGAATCAGTAAAGAAATATCCAACAGGAAGTTTCCAGGTCCCATTTATGCATACTAACATTAGAACAAAAGCCTCTTTAGCCATGGCATTGCTATCATCATTTATGTCGACTCCAAAACTTACATAACCATGAGATTTTTTCCATCCCATTCTACTTGTTTCCTTATTGACATTTCATCAACTAATAGGGAACAAATGATCGACCTTTCAGATAATTGAACTTTATTACTTAAAGCCTTAGAGGCTTGTTTAGTAAAACCTGGTTCTGCATCCACATTCTGTAACCATTTTCCGATTGTTTTATGATGAGGAAGGCATGTATCAAAAACTTGTCTAACATAGTTTTACGCTTTCGGTGAAAAAAAGTTTATAAAGCAAATTTTCTTAATTCTGGTGAGTATCGAATCTTTCTACCCATTAAAGTTACATTTTCCTGAGTCAAAATGAATTTTGTTTTTTCAACACACCAAGCAACACACTAATAATCTGTTTCAATGACACTACTTTCTTGTTAGCCCGTTTCAATGATTGTCCTAATACACGAATTTTAATTGTTTTTGCCTTACTTTTAGCAACTTGGAGAAACAATTGCTTCCTTAGTTTTTTCTTCCGTGGGGAATCAGTCTCGGCTACTGCTGACGAGGTTGGTTCCGGACTTTCACAACGGCTCCTTTTTTTCCCTGCATTAAGCAATAATAAATAATCGCAAAAACGCTAGATATAATTTGTAATAATATAATGTGCTATAATTTAGTGCAGAACAGTTTCGCCCAATATTTTTGTAGTGTACAATAAATGTTAAAAACATATAAATGTATGATATTTACTATATTAAAAGTCGAGTTACAAGTACAATAAAAAAACTTATTTAATGAATTTTTGAATAACTCTTATTACAACGGAGTAAATTGTATAATAGTAATGTTAATTTTCTTATATCTATAAATAACCAGGAAGCGACTTACGATTTTTGGTTGCAGATATCAGGGACGTTCTTGGAATATGGTCGGACTGCTTCATTTAATAGACACACTTTTTGAAAATGAGCAAGTTTCATATTATTAACCCGAACATTTCGTCTCTCAACGTTTTTGGGCAATCTGAAATTCACAAAACAAAAACAATGAGCGAAATAACACCACACAAGCCACTTTCTATAAAATAAATTTGTAAGTGAATAATAATTATTATCTTTTATCAATCCATACACCACTAGAGAAAGTAAGGAACATGCACATAAAAAGCTAATTTACTAATTACAAATCACAAGAATATGTTCTGCAATATAATTATTGGCTTCATAATAGCATATTATAAAACATATTTAGAAGATATTGCTATAAAATAATTAGTATTGGAAATATTAATTACCTGTGAAACGTAATTCCTGTGTCCTTTGTACTGCTGTAGCTTTTACAACCATAAGCTGCACACCCTACCATTATGTAAAACACAGTTTTTTTACACTAAACCCTTGAAAAACAGAAATTATCACAATAAAACACGATCGTACCAAATCCTTTGTTTTGCACCAAAGCAATGGCGTCTTGTCGTTTTCGATAACATATCTGAATCTGAATGCAGTGCGCGATATCCCCTCCCTTTTATAATCCAAGGAGACGGCGATTACGACGTCTGGAGTCGATCCGATTGCGACGATCGCCGGAAAAGCACGAACGAGAACGTTCACGCTGACCCCTCGCGGAACGACTTCGGTGCACTGACGAACGTCTTTCATCTTCAATTTTCAGCAATCTTTTATCAAAAGACTTGAGAATCTCCGATAACACTCCCCGTTCGCCAGAAGAGGTACGGGATAGTTTTCTTTCCGGAGAAACAACACAAATTATCAAAAAATTAAACCACAGCGGGCGGGGTGACCCGGCGACGCGACGTGTGTACAACCCAGCACTAAGCAATAGACTGATGAATCAATGGTGTGGAGGTATATGGCACGCGGAGGACCAGGGGGATTTGGTTTGCTTTTAATTTAGTGGTGTAAACCGGGCTACGCATGGGTACTACAAGAGATTTATTTAGGAAGACGAGACCGTCTATAATTGTATTTATGACTGATTCTTCAACATTTGCACAAAAATTTCCAACATCTAAATACTGCCATTTGGATGTTGAAAGTTTTTATGTAAGAACACAATAAAAGCAAACCATAAACAATAATATATTGTGTAACTAGTGAGTAAAGCAAAACATTCTTGGACGATTGTGGTAAGTGCTGGACGAGCAGCCGAGGTCAGCAACACAGGGGTCCAGGAATGTGCTTTTCCTACGTGTTGCACATAATATTTTTTATCCGATCGAAATTAATTATAAAAATAGAGCCAAATATTACTCTAAATTAAAACGGTGTTTTAAATTTGAACTCAACACAATATCAGGTTTCGAATCGAGCGAGTAACTATAGAAACTACAGCTAAATGTTATACGTTTGATAAACAACGTGAGATCTGACAAACAAGGCGTTTGAATAATGTCCAGCCCTCGGACGGGAATGTTATATTCCCTTACATTTATTGCATATTTCCGTACAGTTATTGCATGTTGCTAAGCAACGAATACAATATGCTGAAATCAAGGAATAAAGAAGAGAAAGGAAGGAGCTTGTGCGCCGTTTGACACTTAATACGTGCGACGAACTCCTGAGACATCGAGGAGGCTGCGGAGTGCGGAGGAACCATAATATGACACATTCTGACGTTATGTTTTGGTGCTTCCTACGTTTTGATCGTATTTCTTGTGTTTAAAGCTATTTTTGCGATTTACATTTCATCGGTAAGTAGGTATTTTACCCCTTATTTTTCTGTTTTTTACCATTTAATAATGCAAAATTATAAATTGTCTAATTGTCAACAAATAGGTGACATCTAATCATGAGCGTACCCGTAAAAAATATAGCATTAAAAATCAATTTTTGCAAAAATAGTGGACAGTGCTAAAAGTAATACTTCTTGTCTTTTATACTTGACATGTTTGTTATGATTATTCAACGGCAAAAACTACCCGCAAAAGAAACTGATGAGTCGTCAGTGAGTCTGCCTATATTGATATTAGGAATCGGGCGAGGAAACGGACAGTATTACGTATATGATTCGAAATGAGGTTTTGCTCTTTACATTTTTCGGATAGATTTCAGTATGTATTCTACTGAATAAAATATAGTTTCAAGTTTGTAAGAAGTGTGTATTTTTGTACATAATATATCAGAAGTGGCATAGACTCACGTGCAATATGGGAAAAAGAAATCGTCGTAGGGACTATTCAAGTTCATCAAGTTCTTCTAGTTCATCTAGTAAATTAAGTAGTGTTCGTAAGAAGGTTAAAAAACTGAAGAAGCAATTAAAAACAAGTAAAAAATTACTCGAAGAACAAACTGTAAGTACGCCATATACTAGTTTAAGTGTTGATGAGTCGCTACTACCTATTTTTGATCCCGCCAATGAAAATATATCTACAAAGGATTGGATTCAAAAGGTAGAACAAATCAGTTCTATTTACAATTGGGACAATAAATTAATAATAAAGCTTGCAAACTCCAGACTTCGTCGAAATGCAAGAAAGTGGTATGATTCACTAAAAGACGCGTGTAAACAATGGGACGAAATGAAGCTTTTGTTACTGCAAATATTTCCTTGTAGAATAAAGTTTGGAAAATTATTTGTGGAAGCTGCAAATTATGTACGTTTGCCTAATCAAAAGTTAAGCGATTATTGTTTCGAAAAATTAGCTATGTTACGGAAATTAAATTTAGATATTAGTGACGAAAATACAATTGATTGTATTATAGAGGGTATTGGAAACGAAAATATAAAATTGTCGGCTAGGGCCGCTAATTTTCAATCTGTGGGACTTTTGGCAAATTATTTAGATCATGCAAACCAAACTTATAAAACTCAGAAGAATGTTTTCGTTACTAATACCATTGTTTTATACAATGCTAATACACAAAGCTTGTCAAACAATATTAATGCCGGGGATAGTACTAGTGAAGGTTTTGAAAATAAAACTAATGTCAACATTCACAAAGAAAAAAATTGTTATAATTGTAAGGGGCCACACATTGTTAGGAATTGCC
Organism: Pissodes strobi; assembly: GCA_016904865.1. Taxonomy (NCBI): domain Eukaryota; kingdom Metazoa; phylum Arthropoda; class Insecta; order Coleoptera; family Curculionidae; genus Pissodes; species Pissodes strobi. The sequence continues at coordinate 160,140 of MU184398.1, read as the reverse complement.
CTAAGACAGTAGTAAAATGTGAAACGTGCAATAAACTTGGTCATAGTAAAGAACAATGTTACCGTAATAAATAATTATAAAATATAACATAAATGCTGTGGGCTCTTATGACAAAAACAGATGTGCTAAAATATTATAGTAAACGATTGTTTGGTAAAAAAATTCTTTAATAGATTCAGGTAGTTCATGGACACTTATAAAGAAGTCTCTGGCTGAAAAATTAAATATTTCAGAAAGTTCATTGGATAATAACATACTTTTAAAATGTTTTATGGGTAATTAGGTATATAGCGTGCAACATTGTCGGAGGGCCAACGTTAAAATAGATGACATGCGGGTATGTACATGCTTTTCTTAAGATGATAATTGCTTATCTTATAACGTTATTATTGGTTGTGATTATTCGAACTGAGGTTGGTAGCTATGTTTAAACTTGATAGAGCTAGAAGGAAGGCTAGAGTCTATAAGGAACGAGATATTGTTATGGTTATAAAGACGGATGCACCTTGTACAGGAACAAGCAGAAAACTACTTCTCAAATTCAGGGATCTATTTAAGGTAGTTAAGGTGTTGTTTAACGACCCATATGAAGTAAGTAGTAAGTACAAGATATGAGGGAAAGTTACGTACAAGACTATTGTCGCAGTAAACAAGATTAAGCCATGGGTAGTTCTAAGAGGTAAGACTGCATAATGCTTATCTTTAATATAGGGGGTATTAAGCAGAAGTACATGCTGTGGCTAAATAATATGCACTGAATGATGAGAATTCAGAATTATAAAATTATAGTGGGTTATTTGGCGGAAGTACATACTATGAAGTACTATGGTTAAATGATATGCACTGAATTTTTAAGGTATCGGGTTGTACAATTCTACATAGTGGGCTATGTGGCGGAAGTACATACTATGGCAAAATAATATGCACTGAATTTAAAGGTATTGGATTGTACAATCCTACATAATGGGTTTCTTGGCGATGATGGTACATACTATGAGGTATTATAACCAAGTAAACACGCATAGGATACAATATGAATTATTTGAAGTAATTGAATGGAATCGGTACATACTATGAGGTACAAGGTCCATATAATCAATATGTAATTATGATATGTTGAATACATACTAAGAAGTATTCAATACATATTACTAATCGTGATCGGCATGTTTTCCTCTTGTTAGAAGAAAACCACGGAGAGCCTGAGGACAGTCTCGAAGACTAGGATGGCCGAGTGTTATGATTATTCAACGGCAAAAACTACCCGCAAAAGAAACTGATGATTCGTCGGTGAGTCTGCCTATATTGATATTAGGAATCGGGCGAGGAAACGGACAGTATTAGGTATATGATTCGAAATGAGGTTTTGCTCTTTACATTTTTCGGATAAATTTCAGTATGTATTCTACTGAATAAAATATAGTTTCAAGTTTGTAAGAAGTGTGTATTTTTGTACATAATATGTTAAAGTTTATCTATTCTGCCAATAAAATGCTAAAAAAAATAGTTATTTGAATATATTTGAGAATTTGAAATCCAAAAATAAGCAAAATATGGTTAGAGAATAGTGCGTTAGTTTTGAAGAGTGCTTCTTCAATAAAATTAGGTAGTACATATTTTTTTTAATAAGAAGCACACTTCAAAACTACCCCACTATTATCTAACCATATTTTGCATATTTTTGCGTTCCAAATGCCAAAATATATTCAAATAACTAATTTTAGCAGTTTATTGGCAGTATAAACTTTAACATGTCAAGTATAAAAGAAAAGTATTTATTACTTTAAGCACTGTCCAATGTTCTTGCAAAAATTGATATTTAATGCTATATTTTTTACAATTAGACAATTTATAAATATTTTGATTTATTAAATGGTAAAAACCAGAAAAATAAGGGGTAAGGGAGGTACCTACTTACCGATGAAATGTTATTCCAAGTTCTGAATTTGTTGGAGTTTCAGAAGGGCCACAAGCTGCACAACTAACCATGTTTACTTTGCTTTTTTAATCCAAAATATACACCTTTACCACTAAATATCTAATTAAACACTATATGAATTAACGCAATATCTACAATAATATTACTAAAGAAATAAACAATGTTCCAAATCAAAGCAAATCGCAAAAAATAGCTTTAAACACAAGAAATACTATCAAAACGTAGGAAGCACCAAAACATAACGTCAGAATGAGTCATATATGTCATGCTTTATTTAAAACGAATCCAACCCCAAACTTGCAAATATTCGTTTTCATTTTATTTACTCCGACGTTTAAGTACTAAAAAAGCATCACTGGAAAGAAAAATCCCAAAAAAAAATTGTTAATGACAGCAATTTACAGACAATTTTACAAAATATCTTAAGGTCGACTAATTTATTAGATATTTTAGTGTTATTTTAAAGGCAAGCTATAGGATTTAGCGGATAACATTTTTAACGTTATGTTTGATACTTTTCCATTTCAAATATGAAAATTAAACTTCTGTATGTAAATTTCAGGTGCGTAAACTTATATGTTTATATTTACATTTAGATACAAAAATTATCGAAAAAAAAAAGAGTTGCGTTTCTTTTTCGGATAAGTGCTGCTTTTTACATTCCTCGTAACCATCATGTAATAATCATTCATGTAATTTAGAATAATTGTCAATTGGTGATGTTATTTATTTAAAACTTCACTTTACCTATTAACCTAGAAAACAGGTATATGTTTCCAAAAAATTAATGGGAAAACATAGAGCATATTATAACGAAAACAAATTTTTTTCACGCACCACTTGTTCTTGGTATTTTCCCAAGATTTCTTTACATAGGTATTTACCTAATAAAATGAAGTTTACACATCTGAAAAATATCCTAAGGAATTTAATTTTTATATTTCGAATATACCTAAAGTATCTAGCAAAGTTGAAACATTAATATCCGCAAAAACGCCCGTATTTTTATATACATGTTGGCAATATTTATAAATTATAACCTTTTTTGAGATCACTGTACCAGTAAGTAATAAACAACAAAAGTATATATATACATAGTATAAGTATTTATTTTTTTGTTGTGCAATCGTTTTAGGAGACGCCACTGGTAATCTGGGTGGCCATATGCAAGAACCATTTCGGTCTAATGTCAATATGTATTTTGCTCCTTCCTTCCTATTCTTTATTCATTGGCTGAAATGCTGACTTTTGCGGTGAGAAAACACATCGGAAAGGTGTAGTTTTTCGTCCGATCGGATAAAAAGGAAATTTTGACTAAACATGACGGCTAAAACATCGTGACCTATTGGATCAATCAAAAATAGGATCTGTGTTGTCACACTAGCGGATAAATATAGCTTGCGAGGAGCCATTCACCCTTCCACCATTCCACGAGTCTTGTTTTTTTTCTACACTTCACGCGTTGGGCGCAAACAAACAGAGCTAACTAAAACTAACCCAATGCTAACCCAGATTTAAAAAAGAATCAAATATAATCTTAAAAAAAATGTCTTGCCATCGCCAACGACGGGAATCGAACAGACGGACTCTGCATCACAAGCGCAGTGCCTTTACCACTAGGTACACCACGGAGGCATCTGTTTGTGAGGAACTCGTGGAACGGTGGACGGTTGAAAGTTCCTGGCAAGCTGTATTTATCCCCCAATTGTTGGCACCACTTAGGAGGGATAGGCTAGATGGAAGGAGAACAAACGCAATTTACGCAATGTTATGGTTTTGATCATGGTTTGTCGACGGTAAATGAGCTTAGGATCTCACCGCCAGAGGGTGTCCGTGTATTATGTGATACGAGAAATACATGGTTTCTTATGGACACAGTGGAAGTTTTTCACTTTTTCATTAATGGAAACGTATTGTTTGATGTTATATACCCCTTAACCACAGCTTTATTGTATAAGCTGTACCTTTGTATAAGCTGTACCTTAACCATCGTATAGTGCAGTCTCGGTGACCGCAAATTAAAAGAATAACTTTATTTGTGTAAAACGTGTCGAGCTTACCTGATGGGAATGCGTAGCCAAGATCTGTAAAAATTGTAAGCGATTTTGCTCCTTTCTCTCCTTGTCATTTCATTTTTAAAAGGTTATAACTTAAAGTAATTAATTTTTTCTCCGATTGACAGCAAATATTACACATATCAATCAGCAAAGTATCACTTTTCCTGCCTGGGTAGCAAAGTAAGTACTTTACTGCCTAGGCAGCAAAATGATTAGTCTCCATGGGAATAAAACGTTTGACATAAGTTGTCAATTTTTTTTTAGAAATAATAGGATTTTGTTTGCTATTTCTTCGATATAAGTACATAATATGATCATGGAATGCTTTATAAATGGTAAATTTATTTTGGCCCCGTGAAACTAATCCAAAGTTGATTCGACGACTAACCAAAACTAACCAAATATATTAAAATTTATTATTATGTATCGGAACCGGTTCAAATGACTAAAATAAGTTGAGACTAAGTGAAAGTAGCCGAAAGTTGATTGGGCGACTAACTCAAACTAACCAAATCTAGTAAAATTAATTATAACGTGTCGAAACCGGTTCAAATGATTAAAATAAGTTGAGACTAAGTAAACCTAGCCGAAAGTTGATTGAACGACTAATCCAAACTAACCAAATCTATTAACGTTGATTATAACGAATCGGAATCGGCTCAAATGACTAAAATAAGTTGAGACTAAGTGAATCTAGCCGAAAGTTGATTGAACGACTAACTCAAACTAACCAAATCTATTAAAATTGATTATAACGTATCAGAACCGGTTCAAATGATTAAAATAAGTTTAAACTAAGTGAATCTAACCGAAAGTTGAATTGACGACTAACCCAAACTTACCAAATCTATTAGAATTGATAATAACGTCGGAATCGAAACCGCTTCAAATGGCTAAAATTAGTTGAAAATAAGTGAAACTAACCGAAAGTTCATTGGACTACTAACCCAAACTAACCAAATCTATTAAAATTGATTAGAACGTATCGGAACCGGTTCAAATGATTAAAATAAGTTGAGACTAAGTGAAAGTAACCGAAAGTTGAATCGACGACTAACCCAAACTAACCAAATCGTTTAAAATTGATTATAACGTATCGGAATCGCTTTAGGTTCCGATACATTATAATCAATTTTAATTGATTTGGTTTGGGTTAGTCGTCGATTCAACTTTCGGTTAGTTTCACTTATTCTCAACTTATTATAGTTATTTAATGCGGTTCCGATACGTTACAATCAATTTTCATATATTTGGTTAGTTTGGGTTAGTCGTCGATTCAACTTTCGGTTAGAGTCACTTAGTCTCAACTTATTTTAGTCATTTGAACCGGTTCCATTACGTTATTTATTATATATACGTTATAATTAATTAATTGTAATAGATTTGGATATAGGTTGGGTTAGTCGCCCAAACAACTTTCGGTCAGTTTTCTTAATTTCAAACTATTTTAGTCATTTGAATACATACATAATAATAAATTTTAATAAATTTTGTTAGTTTTGGTTAATCATCGAATCAAGTTTCGGTTAGTTTCACTTGGTTTTAACTTATCTTAGACATTTGAACCGGTTCCGATATGTCATAATCAATTTTAATAAATTTGGTTAGTTTAGGCTAGTCGTCGAACCAACTTTCGGTTAGTTTTACTCAGTCTCAACTTATTGCAGTCATTTTAACCGGTGCCGATGCGGTAGATATAATCAATTTTGATAGATTTGGTTAGTTTGAGTTAGTCGTCCAATCAACCATACGAAAATTTCGTAACGCGAGACGAAAACATAAACCATGTCGTGACGTGGCGTTGAAAAATCGCTCTCATGAATCCAAAGAAGTATAGTAAAAATGGGGTTTCGAAGTATTATATTATTATATATGTTTAAATAAATTTTTGGTAATTCCACTGTTATTGCTATCTTTGAAACGGTCAAAGCTACAAACTTGATTGAACTAGAAAAAAGTTGCCATTATTGATACCTTTTCATGATCGATTTGCAGTGTCGTTAAATTCTTAATAGATTCTGAGATAGCAACAGTGGTATCATCTAAAAATTACCCCCTGTATAGCAATTTTATTTTTCAATTTCCTCCTATGAAAATATTTTTACAGCTTTGCTCAGTTTCACTGGATTTTTCACCCGGCCAGCAGTCAGTAGATCTTTCGGTACGAGTCCATACAATCTCCTGAATACATCTCAGGTGACTATAGCCACGAGAATCGATCGGCGGAGCGCATCGCTCATCTCCAGTTATCACGTAATATAAAAGAATGTGGCTGAATGACATCAAAAGATTTACGGCTGAGTGAACTTACTATAGTTTGTTTATACTATGCTACTACTTTGCTGTCTAGTAAAACAAATAACTATTTTTCATGAGATTTTTTTCCATACTTTTTAGAATCTGATAATAATTTCGCTTAAAATAACGAGTTTTGTTCTATAGACAATTTTTCGGCGTTTGTGTACAAAATTAATAAAATACTTATATTATTCACTTTATTTTTCATCATTTATTTTTTCAACCAGAGACTAGGGTAAAATGTTTATATGCAGTTTTATTTCGGGTTACCCTCCAACCTATACGACTATTTGCAATGAGCAAGACATTTTATTCTTAATAATTACTGTCTGTGAACAACTAGTAGAAATCATTACTGTATTATTTACAAGCATTATACAGAGAGAGGATATTGATGAATCTGATACAAAATGTATCAAAATATTTTTGAGATATGAAATAAGAACAATCCACTGTATTCTCAAAATTACGTCAGGAAGTACAAAACAACATCTTCTTAGATTAACTTTGTCCGAAGTCATAGTCAGTCACACAAACAAACTAAAACACAATTAACACCAAGTTTTTTAACAAAAAACGCGAAACAGTCACAAATTCTCCATAAGACACCGTGTTAGAAACGTATCACATGTGATTGCAGCGAAAAGTATGACGAGCTTGTGAACTATTACCACAGTTTATACCGTACCCGAATAAACTGTGCTATTACAAAAGTATGACCAGAAATACGATTTTCTGCCGTTGTGGATTGTTCCCCTTCCTTCTAGCCCTCCTTCCACGGTCACTTTACTAGAAACGGTCGGGGCGAACGAAGGCCAGCCAATCATTTTGAAAACGTCACAAAATGCCTCAGTCCATCTCGTTTTACAGGAAGGTCTCGTTTTATTCCACTGATTTCCTATTTCCAGGTAAAGCGGGTCATTTAAAATATCATAGAGTTATACCATTTTATAATAGGTATTATTATAAAATGGTTATTTTGTTGGGCAACATTATCATGGTTGGGCATGACATCTCGCTACGTAATTGCCCAGTGAATAGAATTTCTGCAAATCAATCGTCTTTCGGATATGTTAGATTTTTTTTTTGGTGTATCACAGAGCAGGTTTAAATATGATACAAGGAACTTTGTTTAGCATAATAATTGAATATCCCAATTTTTGACTTTTATGGGTTAATAACCTAGATCATATACACGTATATATGATCTAGGGTTGATAATCACCTTATACCTGTATCATGAGGTTCAAAGTTAATATTTGTTCATATAGCTTCTGCTATTGGCGATCATAATTTCAACTGTATGGTGATAATTGTATTTTATAATTTATAAGTAAATAGAAACGTGTACTTTAATTGAAACTTTAGAAAATAAATTCAAGTCTCTAGTACCCATTTGTTTATTAGGTAAATGACTCTAATTGCGCAAATAAGTAAACAGCCTCCTACTTCACACACATAATTCATTAAAACAGCCCTCATAAAACAGCGTATTTTGCAATGGTGAAGTGTGTAGGATGTCTGGATTTCCTTATTTTGAGGTGTTTTACCACTTTTAAAATACTTTTAAAACATAATTTTAATGTAGGGACCATTTATAACGTGCACAACTCAGTTTTGTTGGAAAAAGTGTTCTGATTTTATTTAAAAATCTTGAAACCTGTACACATATATTTTCGTGCGAAATATTGACAATAAACTTTATTTTTTTATTAACAGCTCACAAAACTCCACAACATAGTTTTGGGTTATGTTATTTTAATCCACTTGTCAAATAATCCGCCAACCGGGCTTTATCAGCCGCGGAAAGACATTTATGAGTAAACATTATTCCCAAGCATTCATATGACTAATACTTGTATTTATGACTGATTCTGTAACGCTGAGCCAAATACACCAATACGCGATTGGTATATACAGGGTGTTTCAGAATTGAATGCTAATCATTAAGGGTGATAATCTTTGAGGGATTTTAAGAAGAAAATGTCATATGAACATAGGTTCGCAATCGCCTTATTTTTGAGATACAGGGTGTTGAAAATTAAAAAAAAAATCTGTTTTATCCCAATATTTCTTAAACCCCTGTAGATATTTCTTTACATTTTGCAAGGTAGTAAATATACGTATATTATTATACGTAAAATAATTTCTAGGCATTATGACTAATGCTTGTATTTATGATTGATTATGTAACGCTGAGCCAAATACATCAATACTCGTTTGGTACATACTTACTTTCACAGCTAAACCACAGCTTATTTAATGAAGCGTGCTGTAAATATTATAAACCCCAACATTTTCACGTTTTTTCCATTTTAATCGATAGCTTATTATGCTATATAAAATAGATTAATAGTAAAAATTGTTTGGAAAACTTGACCTCTCAATATTCACTACTTTACAATACAAAAACTCTATTACAACGTTAATTGCTTAACCCAAACTAAACCGCCTATTAGTCAGTCAACGATTATAATTTGATTCTTATTGACAGAAAGCAGAATATAAAAAAATGTTTGCTGTACAGCCAAACTGTATATCATAATCTATGCACTATATCAACACACACACACGGAATAATAATATAATAAATTATAAACAATGTATTTTTGAAGTACTAAATTACTTATCAAGAGAGGGCTAGAATTAATCGAGTACCGTACTATTAACACCAAAATTTGCATAATAGTATATTATGATATAAGTGTATAAGAGGGCCTTTAAAGCATGCGCGACATATTTCAAAACACGACGCGCAGCGGAGTGTTTTGTAAGTCGCAAGGGCTTTAAAGGCCTCTTATACACGTATATCATACGCTATTTTTTATTACGAATGCATCATAATCTCAAAAATATTTTAAATATTAAACTTAGGGGATATATTGACGAATATATTAATCTGTCACATTTGACATGATCAAATGTTTCTATAGTAACCTTTAAAAAAGTAGGCGCATCATAAACATCATTTTAAGTACGCTGCAGCGTGCGATAATTGTTGATTATGATGCAAGCGTAATAAAAGAACTTTTAACAACCGAATACTGCCATAGGAAAAAAATAGAAGTAAATAATAAACAAAGGAAATTTTTGCCAGAACATGACGGCTAAACCTAGTGATCTAGCGGACCAATCAAAAATAAGACCCTCTATTGTTGCCACTGTCTTCTATAGAGCCAATGGTAGTATAGAGCCATGCACTGTCTGTAGGAACGTTGACTGATAATAATTATTATTCAGTCAATGGTAGAAATTTCTCAGGCGAGGATGGTTCATAAGATGCATTCCGTTTACTATTGGTCGAAACAATTGGACGGTAGGTACTTAGAGCCTTTGTTTACTATTTTACACAGTAAAAAAGGGCGTGTTAAATTTAACACTAAAAGAGGTCTATATATATAAGTCCACCCAATCTAGTGTAGATTTAACGCATTTTTGACAGTGTAACATTGCCAAAACCCTGTGTAATGCGTTTTACACTTCTTATATATTCTTATATGTCACTGAAAATGGTAAAATTTTTACACTTTATATTTTGTTTTATTATTGATCCAAAAAATTAGTTTAAAGTATCAAAATTAGAGTATTTTTTATTATCCTTTAGAATCTGATGTCTAATTTAGTGGGACACTCGTTATTTTTACAACCTATTTTTTTCAGCTCTAATAATACAAATTTTAGAGGAGGATTTCAATGCACATTGTGCATTTAGTACAGAGAAGACAATATCTTTTTTGCACTCTATTTAGAACTTTTGTCTGTAATAATATAGACATATAGAATATCCTTAAAATACCTAAAAGGTTTAATTCTAGATGTAATAAAATCAAGAATTATATGGTTACAAAATTGTATTTATTAAGTCAAGTCTTAACTCTATAATATATAAACTATATAAATAAATATACAAGTATATTTGCACTTTTATAAAATACTTAAAAAAAATCTATATAGACAAAACCAAAAGACATTTAAGTTATTGCAAAGTATGTAAACAAATTTACACTAAAATTCTTTTGGCAAAAACGAAATAAAAAAAATAATATTATTCTTAGATTCTTATTAATTAATAGACATTCTTATATACTAATAGAACAGGTAACTATAAGAAAACAGCCTTTTATTTATATAAAAATATAGGGTACCTACTTTGGAAGAAGTTATACTTAGTACTAAATCAGAACCTAAGACCATTAAATGTTACCTGAAGATATTTAAGTTCAATTACCTATTTCAGCTAAGTTATAAACATGTCTCAAAAAAATAGTTGGTATAGTGCATGGCAATTAAAAAAATTCATCTCCTACTGTTATTATGTCAAAAATGTTCTGAAATATAGGCATGGCTTGAACACCAACACATAAGTTTACCAACTCTTAGTGTTCTTAAACACGGATATGTGTTTTACTGTGTAGAATGTCTAATATTTCATTTCACGCATGGCCCTCCGCTCGCTACGGGGGCGCAACCAACAAAAACTAACCCAAGATATGCCCAAAATGTAGAAAACATTTTACAAACGTAACCTTAAAAAAAACACGCTTTGCCACTGCCGGGAATTGAACCCGAGGTGCCGCACCGTATCACAAACACAGTATTTAATCATTGGACCATTAGGCTTGCTGAAGGCTACTTATTAGACATTCTAAAATACTTAACAAGTCCCGACCAATAGTAAACGGTAATTTGTGTAAAATTCAAAATAGATTTTTGTAATTATGAGTATAATTTTCATTAAAAATTTGACTGCTCTTTTCGATCCCACAATTAAGGGCAATATGTAAATAAATAAAAATTTGGAAAAAAAAACGCAAGACTTGCATGCCCGGTCTTGATGGTCTTGTTTGCAGATAGGGGTTCGCGAGACCGAGATCTGGCAAGTCTCGGTCTTATCTCGATTACTGTTTTATTTTGTTAATAACACAAACGATACTTCAGAATGTTAATAATTTAGAAAATATACCGAGTGTAATTTAAGCTGAATAAGTTCCGGTAAAACTGAAAACAATCTCTTATTTATATTTCATTAAAAATGGGACCTTTCCATTTTAAATTTTGACGTTATGATTCTAAATCTAAACCATTAAAAAATCATCATAACTGTCATCAGTATAATGCTCCATGACTTAGAGTTTCCCAAATAAACAATAATAAAGTGTGTGCAGGGACGGATAATCCGTGGGCAGTCCCAATACTTCGGTTAATACCCAACATGTGAGGTTTTTTAGTGTTACGGCAACATTTAGCCTGCCCTAAGGAAGAGGATGGGGAAGGATTAAGGAACACAAATTAATATTTTTAACTTCAGTGAGTATGTCAAGTGCGCAAGTAGATCTATCTAAGGGTTCATTTTCAATACCCTTCGATTGTTGTTTTGAACTATTATGGTGAATATATTTTCAGGGCCCCAACATCAACTTATTTTCTTTAAATACGGATCTGGATATTTTCGTACGCTTGATAAGCTTTAAAGCTCTTTATGAATTAAAAACAACGATATACCACACTTGTAAAAAATAGTAAAAGATTTTCTCATATAAATACCAATGCGCTAGAAAAGGATTACCGGAATCATTTTCTATAACGCATTGGTTCCTATAAAAAACCTCGTATTAACTCTTACCGAGTGCGATGCGTCAGAACAGCAATAGTTTTTAAAAAGTGTTTTAAAAAATCCAGGTCTCTATTAAAAAAATAAGCTTGTGGCGACCGTACAAATACGAAACGCCGAGTTTTAAATTTGCCAGTGTCATCTTGTAATGAGAAAAAATGGCAACACGTGGTGTCATTTATTTTGAAATATATTTTCAAATAAGCTCAGGAAGAAATAATATCGATTTCGCAAAACTTAATATCATCCCTAAGTATTTAGAATTTTTAAAATGTTCAAGCTGTATTTTGTTACGCACAAAAATGCGCAACTTGCCTCAATTTAATTGACCTCGTATATATTATCTCTTACGGTTTCCAGGATTCCCATGTATGCAATATGCATCCGAATTTGTTGCACTTTGTATAAAGTGCCTACGGTAGAAACGCTTTTTGAACGCGTTTTCACTTTTTATGTACAGTATGTCCACGATGGGGTTTACAAGCAAGAGGGCAAACTTATTAAATTTCGCAAGACGCGAAAAGAGGCCACTTTTAATAAAAATAACTTGAAAATAAAATTGAAAATGCTATTTTAAAATTACTGTCCTCTACGAATTGCAACAAAGAACAATAAATAGAGATTTCTAAAAATCAATATTTTCACATTTTTTGATATTGTTAACAATAAAATAAATTTCAGCAATAATAAATGCATTCCTTACTTTTACTTTATTTTAAGTAAGCTAAAAAAATGTTACTATTTGACAGTTCTAATATAATTATTGAAATTTGCACTTCAACGTAGAATCAAATTTGAACAACTTTTCCCATTGACACTTTTTGATATACCGTCAAATGACCCCACTTTTTGCCTTGTGATCACTTGACATGATATGTCAAAATCGATTTTAAGTTTATTGGATATACTGAATTAATCCCCAAAAAAGTTATTTTCGATATCTTTCCAATTTGTTGCAAACATTATGCCGGTCACTAGGTATATGCCCGAACAAGTTCTTTTCAGAAATAACAATTGAATGGCTCATATATTCTATGCATAAGTACGGTTAAGGTTAATTAATAAAAATTATATCAAACCCAAACTACCTACTCTTTGATACGATATTTACAGATAAAAAATTATGTTAAACATTTATAAAGGTAAGTTGGTAAGTAAATTTAACTACTTTTATGTTTTAATTTACCCAAAAGCTTTATTCAATGTAGATAAAATTCTAAATTATTCACAGTTACAAAATTGCTTAAGTCGAACATACTAATGACTAAATAATTCTTTCGAGACCGAGACTGAGAGTCTCGATACCTTATAGCCTCGGTCTTGGTCTCGGTCTCGGTATCAAATTTCTAGTCTCGGTTTCGATCTCGGTCTCGATGTCGAGACCGACATCGAGACCGAGACTAGTTTCGTGGTCTCGCGAACGCCTATTTGCAGACCTGATGCTGGTCTTGCTTTTCCTGCAAGACCAAGACCAGTCTCGCTAATCACTAGAATTAATTAGTTCGTGAAATTGCTAAAACGCGGGAACAAATTACACGGCATCACTTGTCTCATCCATGCCCAGTCGTTTAAGGGAAGTGATTGAACGAAATGGAGCAGCAACTATAATACTGAAGTTTACTAGTGAAAATTATCTCCTTTGGTTGACATTCTGATGCCGTCCGGGACCTATAGTTTTAGTCTAATTTCCTTTGGCCCGAAGAATCATTTGCGATTGTTCATATTGCATCACCATCTAATTATAATATTTGTGTTTTTAATAATTTTATGTTTTGCTTTGAAAACTATACTATTGTAAAATAAAACATAATCTATTTTGTATTTTTTTTGGTAGGTAAATTAGGTATTATAAGAATTTTTTTGTAATAAAAGAGTTTTAAAATAGAATATTAATTAAGACACCTACTGCTTTTAAAAGACCATTTTTTTCGCACGAGCGCTTGTGGGAAGTTTCCTAACGTGCGAGTGTGCTAATAGCTAAATGTCTCTATTCGACACTCATTGCGTGTTGAAATGGAATCATTTGAAACAAATGCCATAATAAAAAACATCATTTTTATACACTGTATTAATGTGTCGTTATGTCACGTGTAAAATATTAAGCCCTGTTCACCCACCTATATATTTTAATTAATTAAATAATTTTTTAAATTTTTTAGATGATCTTGAATGTCCCAGTTTTTTTTTGCTATCGGCCGTACCTACGATGTACCTAACATCTTCTTATATAATATGACTGATCATTTAAACTTGTTAATTTTTGTTTGGAGAATTGTCCTATATAGTCTCCTCAACACTTACATAATGGTATATAATATTCACTTTAATCTAAAACATTCATGTTAGATATTATATTTATAAAATTAAGGTGTCTGGAAAAGAAGAGATAACAGTTAGAAAATCTGGATATGGTCATAGGCCCGATGTTTTTCATGCGTTAAAATGCCGCCCTTAGATCTTCAACGTTTATCACGCCGCCCGGCTACATAACGATGGACCGGCTCGGCTGCGGACCGCCTGCTTCTGGACTTTTAATATCGTTTTTTTTGCCACATTTTCACTACCGATGAAGGAACCAGCATAGAATTAAAGGTGGTAAGGAATCATTGGCCCATCTTAAGGCATGTTTCCCAAAATGGTTTCAATTTAATGCGGTAATGGATGTACTTCAATAATATTTAAAACTATAAGGTTTTAGTTGTCATAATAATTAAAACAGTATAGATACCTTCCTAATATTTGCTAATATCGAGACATTAAAGTTGTATTTTTATTAAGATACTCCCAGCTTATTGAGCGCTTCCGTTCCGTCACATTATTTTTATTTATAATTTTGCGGTTTCATCAGCCACGTAAAAACAGATAATAAAGCTTTACTTGCTTTAATTTTATCTAGCTTCGTAACGTCGCTAAATAAGGCAATTTAGCAGCTTTATAAAGTTAATCAATACGAACGGCGAAAACGAGGCACGGCAGAGGAAGACGAAAGAATTTCTCATTAGGACTTAAGAGCGAAGGCACCCCATATCGGCCCTAATACATTCTGACATCTACTTAGGGTTGATAAATACACCGTATGCGATTCTCGTCCGTAAATCGAAAATGCGCAAGGCGTCAGAGGCGGGACCACCAATCACCGCTCGTTTCGTTCGCAACCAACCGAATCTTGTGGGGACCACGCCTGTTCTCGTCTCCACTAAAAACTAGAATTAGAGAGGATCCAGGTTCATTTCGACTGACTGACACCGACTCGGCGTATGAACTCGACATCATTTTGACATGTGCGAGACTTGCAAGTAATTTTTTTTTTGTTGTGTTATGTGCCAATAGTGGAAAAGTGCCATCTAAACTTTGTGATAATGCATTCGCACGAGACTTTCAAAGTGTTCGGACACCAAACTGAACAATCGAACGGGCCCGTGGTCTTGGATATAATTCCGCCACATTACGTCAACGCGAATATTCACCACGGACAGCCCAGTCCGCCCCAGTCACCTAACACATCCACAAATAGCTTTCGAGCAGGTAAGTCTAATCTACTATTATGCTTTATACTGTCCAAAGTTAAATTTAATTAAATGGGACTTACATCAAATTGAACCAAAATACAGGTATCTATCATCTAGCTCTAAGTGTGACTGATAGTAACAAACACATAAGACCGAGCCGAAATAAAAAAAAACAAAATACGAAAACGTACTTATTCAGAATTAACAAAAAAAAAACAAAAGCAACTGTAAAACTATGTCAAAATAAAATACCTAGTGGGTTTCTACTTTTCCAATGTGTAAGTTGGCTAATAAGTGTTTAGTGTTCGATACTAGTATTAGTACAATTTTTATTTCTGTAAAGTTTATTTTTTTTCATCATTTTTTCAATTTTTTTTATCATAAATTCACTCTAATGCTAACCCGAAGTGCCACTCGAATAAATATATTCGGTTTGGTAAAATTTAACTTATAAATGTTTTTGTTTGAAACATTTACTTTTTTTAAGAAAACTAAAAGTGGACTTAAATAATAATTGTCCTTGATGGAATGTATTTAATTTTAACAAACCTGAGGAGTCTTTTTTATCTACTAAAAATGTTTATGAATAACTACCTATATATAAACGTCGATATATGCGAATATATATTTTTTTAATTTTATTCTAAAACAGGCTGTTAAGAAGATATAGGTAGGAAGAATCGTAACGATAACTGACACACAAAAAAACAAAATAGATAACAAACAAATTACGAAATCGTAATCCGAAATAATAAAAACACAAATGCATGTGAATAAAACAATTTCAAAATAAGAACTATTAAGTATGGTGATCCAGTACCTAAGTAAATTAAAGCAAAACTGTGATCATATATGATTGATACAAAAACCTCGAAAAACAAACATAAGACGAACGAAACAAAATAGATAACAAACAAATTGCGAAATGTTAATCAGAAATAAAGAAAATACAAATTCATGTGTAGTGTACAAAATAATTTCAAAATAAAAACAATTACGCATCGAGATCCACTAAAAAAATTAAAGGGTGGTTGACACAAAAAACTCGGATAAAAATAAGCCGAAGCGAACAAAATAGATATCAAAGAAGTTACGAAATCGCAATCACAAATAGAAGTGTAGGTATAAAACAATTTCAAAATAAAAACCATTAAACATGGAGATCCACTAAGTGAATGAAAGCAAAACTGTGATCGTATGGTTGGTACAAAAAACTGGAAAAAACATAAGCCGAAGCAAACAAATTACGAAATCGCAATCAGGAATAATAAAAATAACAAATAGAAGTGTATAAAACAATTTCAAAATAAAAACCATTAAGCATGGGCATGGAGATCCATTATGAAACTTAAAACAAAACTGTGATCGTATGGTTGATATAAAAAAACTCGAAAAAATATTAGCCGAAGCAAACAAAATAGATAACAAATAAATTACGAAATCGTAATCAGAAATAATAAAAACAAAAATAGAAGTGTAAAACCATTAACGGTTGAGATCAACTAAGTAAAATAATGAAATGCACTGATTTAGCTGATACTTGAGGGAAATTCATTGCAAAATTTTTATAGGAAAACACAAAGATTTTAAATTTCCACAATTTACTCTAACAAAACCGTGACGTGACATATGTTTCGGCACACAGTGCCTTTTTCAAACGGTTTTTTAACTACAAGTCACTTACTTAGGATATTTTACTCTAATTTTGCACACTTGTAGTTAGTCCGTTTGAAAAAGGCAGTCTGTGCCGAAACATATGTCACGATTTTGTTAAAGTAAATTGTGAAAATTTAAAACCTTTGTGTTTTCCTTTTTCTTTTAAAGTAATGAAAATATTAAAAAAGTAAAACTTAATTAAAATTAATAAATAAATTAAATTAAAAGTAACTGATTCCAAAAATATGTATAGGTTCAATCATAAGAAATGTGAGATTCGAATAGGTTTTTTTTATTGAATAGGTAGTTTAACATCGGATTTCACCTACGTCGCTGTTCCAAATAAGTTTGCCACACTTTATAAAGTTTGGTTTTGAAGTGCGTTGTCTGTGTGGACAAACAAATTGGTTAAAACATTTCTCAACACGACCCTATTTGAACAGATTGACACTTTTATCTGGACAGATATGGATGACATGGTCCTTTTCTACCCTAGTGTTTAGTGTTGAAAAGTTGATGTATATTAATCGTTTTCTTTAGAATCCAGAGAGTGCTTTTTGTGTCATTTTCATAAGATGTTCGTAGGAAAAATAGTGTATACATTACTGTGAAAGTGCGTTTTCAATTTCGAACAATTTTCGCACTCGGCTAACGCCTCGTGCTATAAACATCCTCGTTTGGCCATTATATACCTACATTATTTTCTTTCCAATTTAACCTCTAAGACGAGTTAGATAACAAATTTTTTTTTGTCCAAATGTTTCGAGAAAAATTTCCGCAAAATAAAATTTGTTATCTAACTCGTCCTATAGTTTAAATTAATGGAAAAAAATAATGTATATAACGGCCAAACGAGGATGTTTATATATTTTTAATACCTAGGTATATTGTTTCCATTCAAATTATTGAGCAAACTGGTCTGTCATCGCTCCTTCGCCCAGGCTAATGCATTCTATAGCGCGTCGATCAAACTAATTTAGAATAGTATATTACATGATAAGTGCTAAACGTCCTAGTTTAATAATAACGTTGAAAACGGTTTTCACCCGTGTAATATACCTACACTTTTCCACCTATGAAAATGACACAAAAAACCCTCTTTAGACTACCAACATAACATGTGCAAACAACTTTTTACCACTGGCTTAAAAATTATTAAAAATAGACTAATAACTACTATCGAAAACTATGCTTTTCAAACACCATATGAAAAGTATACTTTTCGCACGATGTAGGTATGTTTTTGATTTAGCAATACTTTTCCCACACCTTGAAAAAACATAATGCTTAATGTATTTTTTTGATAAAATGGTAAAATAAGCCGTAAAATATCATAATTGCATGGGTGTAGAAAAAGTATAGTGTGCAACACGTGAGAAAAGTACTGTTTTCAGCACCCTGTCGTCCTCATCTAGCACTTTCATAGTGTCAAATCAAATATGCTGTCAAATTAACACCTTCTGTCATTTGTTAAAATAGAGCCGTGTTAAATATTTTTCAACACGGATGTTGAAATATTTTACATCAAGCGTGTGATATAAGGCACCAAGTTAATTGTGTTATTTTTCTCATTTTCATAATTAGTCGTAGGAAAATTACTTTTATGTGGAAGCCTGTAGTATCAAGCTGTCTATACCTAGGTATTTAGTTTTTTTTTATATTTAAATTTTTTTGCATAAAAAAATTTTCATGAAAAACTACAATTTTCAAAAAAGAAATCTATATTGCAAAAACCTTTAACAAACTACATGTTTGTATGCCTTCCCTCTCACTCTATAATGAATAGGTGCAGGTAGTCAAATTTAGTACCTGCGCTGGTCGCTGACTTACATTAAAGAAATAAAAAAGGTCCCTCCTAATATAACATTACACAAGTATAAAAAAAATTTTTAATAGCATTTATCTCAATTCCGACACAAAAGCTGAATTTTCAATTTTTTTAGAGAAAATGTCCAATTGGGTTGATAACGGTTATCACGTGACTATAGCTTTTCATGCTATTTCTGATATATTTTCCTACATATTTTCATATTATAGGTACCCATTTACGTCATTTTTCATTCCCAAGCAAGCAAAAGCGGACGGCAAAATACAAAATTTAATTGAACCATTCGATAAAAAAATAATCACCCGACTTTTTGATGACCCTGTAAGTAATTATACAACATATAAAATTCTAAACTTATATTAAATTGACTATTTTAAAGATAAACTAATTTTGCAACTAAATGAAATAAATAAATAAATTAAAATCTACAAATGGGTTCCCATATTATTATCGTGTTGAAATACTGGATGGCTAACTGGTGATAAATATAAATAATTATATAAACCTTTAGATGTTTAATTTAAGGCATTCTTAAAGACTTTGTTCCTATACCGACTTACCTACGAAAGGTCGCCATATTTAAGCGATTCTTGTAAGTATCGCTTCTATCGATCAAAATCAATGAAATTTTGGCAAGATCAAATATTTGAGTAATTTATCGTTTAGCGCTTCGCCTTACGACTAAAAAAAAAACGATACTTTTTTTAATGGCCAGAAATTTTTGTTTGGTAATAGGCACTTATTGTTATGAAGAGCTCTTTCACACGAGGATACTGTACGCGAGATACGCGTATCCGAGATACAGAATCTCGACATAGGCTTTCAGCGTTCAGCGTCCGGCGAATGAATTAGCCGGGATGCGGAAATTCAGTATCGCGATACTGTATGCGTCGCAGGTGTCGTGTGAATAGGTCGATTTGAATGTATGTTTAACCTGTATCTCGGATACGCGTATCTCGCATACAGTATCCTCGTGTGAAAGAGCCCTTAGTACCGACTTAAAATTAAAATTTTTATATAAAGCTTCAGCTTTTTGTGGTGAAGCTTGATTGAATTGAGACTTTTTGCGAACCTATATCGCCTTTCTCTGCGAAATTTGTTTAGTATTTTTATCTCTTTCAACAAAATATGACTTATTCAGCGAATTCTGACGTTTAATAGAAAAATGTATTTCCAGAACGTTACTTTTTACAAAATATTGCTTTTTAGCTTTTTGTCTATGTTTTGTTGGCATAAGTATACTTATTCTATTTAAAAATTAAAACTCGATAGCTAAACCTCAGAAACTGGTCAAAATATGGCAACGTTGCTATGTTCAAAAAAGCCCCATTTTACTACCGAAAATTTATTTTTAACATATTGTCGCTGGTTGCATAATAAAATGGTTGCAACACTCTTCCTTACGTTGGCAAAACTTTTATTTTAGCTGTCAGTTTGACGCAACGATGTCATTCGTCATTTTTTATAGTTGTTTAGTTTTCTGTTATGTAGAGGGTTTTCTTGTAAATTTGGCCATCGTCTTAAAAATTAGAGTAAAATAGAGTATATTCTAATTAGGTGAAAAAGTATTCTATTCGAAACAAGAATCATTATATTAGGTCTTCAATTACCTTTTATATTTTAATTCTTCTTATTTATACCTTATAAAACACTTTACATGGTTGTTTGGAAGTTACTAGAATCGCGAAAATATGTCTGTTAATCTTTATACAGGGTATTTAAAAAAAAATCCGAATCTTAATAGAATATTGTTTGGAAAAATTTATATCGAAAATTTTATGTACACAAATGGCGTCGATACAGTGCATAGAAAAACAAAAATAAAGAATCTTAAATTAAGATTATTAAATCTTGGCACAGGCTAGTGTCATCGGCCGTTTTATGCAAGTTTATTTATTTTTTATTTTTGTTAATGGCAGGCGTAGGAGCATTGTCAAAGGATGACTTATAAAATTTGATGTTCAAACTCTAAGCATTTTTTAACTTTTCTCACATTTTCGACACTTTGTATCTAATATACGAAGTTAATTAGAACATAAGCCTACATACCTACAGTTTTCAGTAGATTTTGTTGCCAAGGAAACCTGATTTAAAATTTGGCGCATCTTTTCTGAAACACCCTGTATATTTAGGCATACGAAACTGATAAGTTATATGGTTTAAATAGAGAAAAGTTGCCTTCTTTAATGAATAACACGTTTACAATAGTGCCCTATTCCATTAAGTTTCAAAAATATTAGGTATTTTTTGATGTGTAAACATCTTACGCGGCGGTATGAGGGCAAATTTCGACAAATGGGACGGAAATGTGCAAGCAGATGTGACATCATAACCATGCGCAGTGATTAGATTCTTTCCAACGCCAGAATATAGGCGACCATTTCCAAATAAGTGGTTGCCTATATTCTGGCGTCACGCGGCTTAAGGTGGCATTTGACTTTCATGTCGATGATGTCGGTATAGGATATGCTTACATATCAGTGTCTCAAGAACTAGCAGACTCGCAAAATTTTTTCTTCTCTTACGGAACGGCATCATCAGTTTTTTTTAAATTAACGTTTAACGTTAGAAATATCACGGCCTGCTCACTTTTTTTAAATACGGACCTGGATTTTGTTGTTTCATACTTGGAAAGAAAATTTAATTTCTTGTATCACAAGAATATACTTTTTTGCGTTTCAACCCCCTTCGTTTTTTTTTTAAATAGACCCTATAAAGTGAGAATTTCACGGGGCCGTATCAAGGACTAACGAGTTTTCTATATTACCTAATGATGCGCACTGCGCACTTTCTGGTGGCACTGTGCGTAAGTTAGGTATATACTCGTCGTCTCTTTATTATTTAATATTTATCTTCTTTTAATTACTTTTTGAATCGATATAAAAGTGTTTCTTTGCACCACGCATCAACGAATATAAAAATTCATATTTTAACTGCAAAATTAACTGTCCAGAAAATCATAAAAAAATGGCTGGACGCCATTTCAAAATATTTGTTTATTGTCATGGTTGCCTCACCTCTCCTTTAAAATGTAATTAATTGTGCGTCGATGCAAAAATCGAGTCCTTTTCTGCTGCCTTAATACTAATTGTAAATCGAAATTAATAATGCATAAATTAGGCCTCTTTAAAATGTGCCCCAAAGTCGATTAAGACGGAAGTTTGTCGCCTCGTCTTCCGAATTGGTTCGCCCGCAAGTATGAGTGGTTTCAGGACGAGAGAGCATGTCTGTTCTGCTATTAACAACCCACTTGAACGTCTAGACCTTCTTCCTTTTCCGACATCCCTATGTTCAGAAAATAAGCGCTAATTGCTCTCATTAAGCACTTCATAACGCACTTAAAAGGTCATCGCCAAAGTTCCTCCGTCCTTTCACTTAATTTATTTATATTTTATTTGATGCAATATATTAGAGCGCATAGTATAGTATATTTTAATAAAAATACGTCTTTTTTTTCAGATGCCTCGAGTCCCGTCGGCTCGACCGATCTGAAGAATACTCCGGCCAGTCCGAGCTCGAATGACCCGAATATACGACGATACAGAACCGCGTTCACAAGAGAGCAACTGGGGCGTTTAGAAAAGGAATTTTTCAAAGAAAACTACGTGTCGAGACCACGCAGGGTCGAACTAGCTGCACAGTTAAATTTGCCGGAAAGCACCATCAAGGTGAGTTTCGCCACCATTTAAAATATATACCGATATCGAAATCTTCAATTTATAGTACACCCCTATTCAGTAATACGGTATCAAAATTGAATAAACCAGCCAAAGCTTCATAGATTAAAATAAATGCTTCAGAACCGCAACCTTATAGTCTTAAGAGCTATCGCATGACACCAAGAACATATGATATCAGTATGTTTCAGTAGTACCTATCATTTTGGTTTTCTCTCTGTGTATACCGATCTAAATTGGACAAATGTAGAACTTTACAGGATGTTCCGTTTAAAATAAGAAAGTCGATATCCAGGTACAGGTTGATCTGGCAATACCGTATTCGTCAATATAATTTTAAACGATAGATCACAGTCTGTTTTGACCACAGCTAAAATTTCAAAGTGATTCGATCTCCAGAAGCGTTTGATAGTCCATCAAGTTTGAAAAACCCTGTATACTTGACTTGGCCCATTCCATGTTATTTTGAAAATTTTTCATCATTTGGCATATCCATATTAAAATGTTGTAGACATTTCTAAAGTTTTACTATTTAAAGATAGAACATTTCGCAAACACGAAAAATATTTCAATTCCTTTAAATTTTGACCAGTTTTGTATACTATTTCCTACCTCCCTCTCACGATAACTTTCCATATACCATTTTATTTTGCACAGTAATTTTGCTTCTCTATTGAAATTTTACATATATTCCTAAAGGTAGTTGCTCTCTCTTAAAGAATTGACATTTTACACTTAGGTACTTTGCACAATTTTGCAGATAAGAATTATTTCTATATAAATAGTTTTTCTTTTCATTTTATGAGCAATATTTCACAATCATTTTCAAGATTTGCATACTATTTCGAGAAGTGTTACGCGCTCTCATGATAACTTTCCTTATGCTATTTTGCACAATTTGGTACATCCATATTAATTTTGCGACTATTTCTAAAAGAATTGTGCTTATTCTCTTAAAGCAGAACTTTTTGCATATACTTTGAACAGTTTTACAAACCAGAAATATGAACTTAAACATTAGTTTTTTTTATTTTTCAGCAATTTTGCACACAACGTCCATATTTTGGTCCCGATATAAATTTTCACCAATTTGCAAATAAGATTTGCTTCAAGTTTATTGAGATTGTTTTAATTTGGCATAATTTTACATATATATTTTCCCATTTTATCTCGAAAAGTGTTACGTCATCTTATAATTCTCCGTACGCCACGTCATTCTGAAAATTTTCACAGTTTTGCATATCGATATTAAAATTTTACATTGTACAATTTTACAGGCAGGTAATGTCTTAATTTCACTAGTGTGAATATTTCTGTTCTATTAATTTGCATGATTTTGCACACCAGTTTTCAAAATTAGCAAACTATTTTTGAAAAGTGCGATACTCCTTTATGATAATTTTTTATGCCATTTTACTCTGAACAATTTGTACAATTTTGCATATCCGTAATAAAATGTTACTTTGCATAATTTTGCAGACAGGCAATGTTTGAATTTTCCTAGTGTTTTCTTTTCTTTAGGGTTATACCCTCTTATGATAAACTTTCATATGCCGTTTTAGAACTGTTTCAACTTTATCAATTGAGTAAGTTTTTTCATGCCTTTTCCACATAGGGTACCTGCACCAAATAAGAACATACTTATTTTTAATTCCATGTAGAATCTAAACTTTTTCAAAACGTTTCAAAATTTAGATAAGAACATTTACAAATATAACGGAACGCAAAGTCGTTAAAAATACTGGCGCCTAACATATTAAGCGTTAGAAAAGAAAGTTTTATATATGAAGACGTCATTGGCGGTATTAGAAACGGTGGGCACCTGGCCTTATTTGGCTCAAGTACCTTAGAGGTTTCAACTTAACTTTGCGCATAATTTTTTGTTCTACGAATTTTGCACAATTTGATACACAAGATACCTTTCAATTCCATTAGGAATGGTATAAGCAACATTTTAATATGGATTTGCAAAATTGTGCAAAATGCTCAGAATAAATATGGCATAAAGAAAGTTATCATGCCATATTTGAAATTCGGTGTGCAAAATCATGCCAAATGGTGAAAATTTATTAATTTGGCATGATTTTGCACACCGAATTTCAAATATGGCATGATAACTTTCTTTATGCCAATTTATTCTGAGCATTTTGTACAATTTTGCAAATCCATATTAAAATGTTGCTTATACTTCTACAAGAAGTGGTACTCTCTCTTGGAAGGAAAAGCTTTCGTACATACTTTGCATAATTTTGTAGGTAGAAGATCTATTCCAATTTCATTAGTTTCTTCTCTTCATTTTGGGCATTATATCACACCTTCTCTAAAAGGCAACTTTCCGTATTTTTATTTCTACCAGTTTTGAAAATATGATATCTTTCAATTCCATTAGGAATGGTATTTTAAGTTGGCATGATTTTGCACACCAAATTTCAAATATTGCATGATAGCTTCCCTTATGCTAATTTATTCTGAGCATTTTGCACCATTTAGCATATCCATATTAAAAATTTGTTTATATTTCTACAAGTGGTACTTTCTCCTGGGAGAAAAAACTTTTGCACTTACTTTGCACCAATTTTCTAGGCACAAGAACTGCTTCAATTTTATTAATTTCTCCTTTCAGTTTTTCCATGCCTTCTTCTTAAGATAACTTTCCATATTTTTGCATTAATAATTTTTCACAATTTTACAAGTAAGATATGTTTCAAGATTATTCTTTGATTATGAGATGATTAATTACACCGATTTATTTTCAAATATTGCAAACTATTTTTAAAACTCTAAGCCCCTCATGATAATTTTCCTTATGCCATTTTGTTCTGATAGCTCTGACCAGTTTCCGTTGTTGATTTATTTTTATCCGAGGTCCGAGGGTAGCTTTGGCATAGGTGTTTTTGTCTAGCTCCTGCATAAAAAATACTGACGTATAGGTCGGGTTAAAAACGTGCAGGGAGAACCTGTACGCCATATGCCATTACGTATTTACCATCCCGCATTACAATTAAACGGTTGGAAGAAATCTGCGCGTATCTAAATGTAGGCGGCATGTTAGGTAAAAAACGAATTAGCGGTCGTAACTTCCGTTTACGATCGTGTAAGTTTCATTTAAATATATTAACCGGTGGCCGGCAATTAACACATTTTGCTGGCCAAATAAAATGCTAATAGAGCTTTTAAGAACATCAAAACGCGCCGCGTTTGTAAATGACCGCTCGTACGCTATTTTCCACCGTATCACATTATAATGTTGAGATGGAAACCTAATGGACGATAAGTTGGGTATCATGTGTTTTACGATGTGCTAACTACTTGAGAAAGATCAAGGCAATAAAGCCGGTTTCAACTACTAAGACGTGCCATTGTTCATTCTTTGTGTAAATAATTATCTTTAATATTCCTCTGGTATGAATGGAATATTCTAACGTTTTGATGGGTTTAAAAGCAATTTTAATTAAATAATTTTCGTATCGTTTGTATTTCTTAATTATTGAAGAAACATGTGTTTTTTGTCCGTCTCTCGAAATATTTAGGTACCTACGTAAGTTTTAATATAAAATATTTAGAGAAGTTTTGCACGTTAAGAAGGCGATAAGTATGTCCTAACTACTTCATCTGCTGCATTAAATGTGCTTTAATTTTGCACAATTTTCCTACTCTCTCGACCTCGATCAAAGTTCATTCTGATATTTTGCACAGTTGTATTGACCTATACAAACCTTGTGCACCCCCTTCTGAACGAAGAATATTACTACTTAAAAAAAATAGTCGGACAATTTTGCACATCTTTTTAAAAATGTTCTGCACAAAGACTAGGTATTTTCCCCCAGAGCAAAGCTAAAGTTAATCATAAATTTTATGTCGTTTTGGTACGATTATTTTACACATTTCTTTTCCAATTCTGAAAGAAATGATACGCTATCAGTAAAGAATTTCGTCTTCAAACTTAACCAAAGATATAATTTTTTTGCAGTTTATTCTAAAAATTTAATGATTTCGTCATTTTCATTAATTTTGCACACTTTCTTCAAGGAGCTGACCAGAAGTTAACTATAAAATATACGTTATTATGCACAATTTTGCATATTTATGAGTTAATTTGGGCGCCATTCTGAAATAAGTTACAATAAACTCTAAAAGAAAAATTATTTATTCATCAAACTCAATTAAATATCACGTTTAATAACGTTTTCTGCTTTAACGGCCTTGCACATTTACTTTAATATTTTGCAGAATCTTCTGAAAGAAATTACACTCTCAGAAAATATTTTTTTCTTAGAGAACGTTATACACATTTTTAAAATAGATATACATAACTGTAATTGTGGAAAATTGTTAAAATAAAATAACACAAGAAAACTTAACATGAGAAGGGCACACCCTTCTCATGTTATACATTTAAAAATAGGTATGCAAAATTAAAGAACAACCTTAATTTTATTTAATTAAAATATTTCTTGTTTGCTAATTTCTACAATGGTGTTCTTTCTTTTAGAAAAGTTTGCAAGATAATTAAATCAAAAAATCATGAGGCACGTTAACTTGTGCGTGTACAATATTTTAAAATAGTTGTACAATCTCAAAGGAATTAAAATCGATATTTATTGTCTTACACTTGTTTGCCAATATTACACACGATTCTGAAAGGAGTTACACTCTCACAAAGAAAAAGCATTCTGCTTTCTTTCAGATAAATATGCAAAATTTTAGAATAGCCATGAAAAATTATCAAAACAAGATGGCGGAGAGCGAAAATTTAGAAGATTAAAAAAGAATTCCTTGGAAGCGAAATATCTCTTGTTTGCAAAATTGTGCATAATGTGTGCAAACTGTTCTTTGTTTTCGAAAGGTATGCAAATATTTTAGAATACAATGACATAAGAAAACTTAACTTGTGACAGTTCAACTGTTTTAGAAATGGTGTGCAAAATTTCAAAATAAGTGTGCAAAAACAGGCTAAATTAGTGTGAACATTATTGCAACAGAAATATTCAGAACAAAATCACATGTGAAAAAGTTAATTTGAGAAAGTGTAACTGTTTTGGAAATTATATGCAACATTTTAAAACAGATATGCAAAAGTAATAGAACAATGTTCATGGATTTGAAATAGGTGTTTGTTGTTTTGAAAATTGTGCTAAATTATCAAAGCCAGATGGCGCGGGCGTAAGGAAAGTTAATTTAAAAATAGGTGTGCAAAATCAGCAAATTAAAAGAACAATATTAATGGAATTGAAACACAAATTTTAGAACAAAAATATGGAAACTCAGCTTTATTAATTCCCTTGAAATGACAAAGTGTGCAAAATTTTCAGAACGAGATGACATTTGACATTTGGAAAGTTAACTTTAGTAAATTTTTTGAAAATTATATGCAAAATCTTTAAACATGGTGTAAAATTAAGAGAACAATGCTCATTGATTTGAAATAGGAATTTGTTGTTTTCAACATTGTACAAAATTATCCAAACCAAATGGTAAAAGGAATGTTGATCTGAAAACAGCGATATTAATGCAAATATAGAAGTGACGTCTTTTTCCAAAATTGTGTAAAATTATCAGAACACGAAAATATGGAAGATTCAAATTTGGAACAGTGTGCAAAATTGCACAAACTAAAACAACAAACTAATGAAACTGAAACATTTCGTGATCTAGTTGGTTCAAAATATTTTGTCTTTAACATGACACAAAGGTATGCAGAGTCGGGCCATTTAAAAAGCAGCATTAATGGAATTGAAACATATCTTATTTGCAAAATTATATACACGAATACCTAATCATAATGCAATTATAACTGTTTTCCCAAGTGTATATTCATAATTTTAAACGTAGTTTGCAAAGTTCTGTTATATTATCAATCAACTTAATGGAATCGAATAATTTTATTTGAAAAAATGTGCAACATTGACTCGTTTCGAAAGGGTGTGCAAATCTGTGCAAAACATTTTAAGGAAATTGTTTTCGATATATTGCTAAATGTTCTTTCAGAATGATGTAGAAGATTATAAAATGGATATCTATATATGCAATTTTGCGTAAAATGGCATAAGGAAAGTTACCATAAAATAGTGTAATTTTGTTCGAAGGATATGCAAAATTAATAGAATAATCTTAATTTAATTAAAATGTCTTGCTTGCAAAATTGGGCAGTGTTCTTTATTCAGGATGTAAAAATCTGCAATATAATCAGGGCAAATTACCAACATTATCGCAATTAAAATATGTCTTGTTAACGAAATTGCAGGTACAAGCCGTTCTTTCTTTAAGAGGGTACGACTGGTTTAGAAAAGTGCAAAATTGTGCAACATACTCAGGGCAAAAAGCAGGAAAGTTAACAAAAAAGGGCATAATTTTTTTCGAAATAACGTGCAAAATGTTGTGCAAAATTATAATAGCAATATTACTGGGTCGCGAATTTCTTGATTGAGAGGGTAGGTATAATTTTTTTTGAAAAATATTGGGAGGTATTTAAAACGTTGTTTTAATAACGCCTGGAGTATTTTGTTACGTAGCCATCTAAATTATTTGGCCTATTTTCTAACAAAGATTATTTTGTTGCAGGTGTGGTTCCAAAACAGAAGGATGAAAGACAAGAGACAGCGAATGGCAATAGCTTGGCCATACGCCGCGGTATATAGTGACCCGATATTCGCGGCTTCACTCCTTCAAGCTGCGGCATCGACGGTACATTACCCACCGCCTGTGTACCCTTCCCATTACCATAGATACACGCCGTATTCTACATTCGGTGTCCATTCGAACGCAGTACCCATGGCCAATCCCAGCCTGTTGCACCACGCTTCCAACGTAGGTTTTAATCCGACACATGCCGGTCTATCTTCGGGAATACCTCAAGGTCTGCCGCAAAGTCAACATCAGCTGCCGCATGGCCTGAACATAAATTTAAATTTCGGAGATATGCCGTCCTACCAACAAGTGCACCAGAAAATCTCGCCCACCGATTCACACCGGTCGGAACTCAGCCTGAGCCCGCCTGTTCACGATAACTTGCTAATTCAAGCGGCGAAAGTGCCTCTTTTACAAACGCAGTTGTTGCACAATGTAGCAGATAAGCCTAAACTGTTCAAACCGTACAACTCTGAGTTATAAGTTGTGGTACTAGTTGTTGCTATTCCAAGCGGCGAAAGTGCCTCTTTTGCAACCGCAGTTGTTGCACAATGTAGCAGATAAGCCTAAACTGTTCAAACCATACAACTCTGAGTCGTAAGTTGCGGTACTAGTTGTATATAATAGATTTTTAAATTGTTATGATCTCTAATAAGTATTTACTAGCAAGCCAAAGAATATACTCGTCTAAGTGCCAAGTGCAAATATTATTATAGGATACCTACTGCCTCATATAAGCTTAAATTTACTAATTGATTATTACCGTATAAAGTAAATGAAGTCAAGTGTATAGAGACAAAATAGTAGATATGTACTTACCTACTTAAGCTAGGAATATTTCAACGATTCATTTATGTTAGATACGCCAATTATATTATCAATTTCACTATTTTCGAAATCAGGGTTCCTTTTATATAAATATATATATATCACGGTATGTATATCCTTATATATATGTGACCGATCAAAATATGACCGACATAAAACGGGCACTAACGATTCCTCGTCAAGGACACCGAACATTAACGGTCTATTGTTAATATTCGGTGTCAAGAATATAGTTAGAAGCAAATCTTGACAAGAGGCGTTAAAGTAATAGTGCAATTTTCTTATGAAGTTATCGAATCGAAAATTTTAAAAATTAGCTAATCGTGACCACTAAATTAACATTTTTAAAATATAAGCCTTTTTGATTAACGAATAACTTTGATGCAGAACCATATTGAAAATCAGAAATATCCATCGTTTAAATTATTTTTTAGGTATTGTTACTGTTCATTTTCTCCAAAACTGCACGCAAAACGCAAAAATGTTTTTTCCATTTTCTGCATGGATTACATATCCATGGATGGATATGTTGTCTTAATTTCGATAACAACCTGTATATCTGATAGAAAATTTAGTTAGGCCAAATAATATTTTTCTTAATGTAGTTACTTTTTTCGGGAATAATAATTTCTGATAAATCAAAAATAATAGTTCCTCAATTATTGATTAAAACACTTAAGACACGCTATAATAATAAACCGAGTTAACTATCAGTAACAGAAAGGGTGGCCCCTAGCGGGCCTCGCAATTAAACCACCAATTGGGCTCGTTTTGCCCCCAGCCCGCATTAGAGAATCTCCTTAAGACTAGCACGGTGCGCACGACACACTGGTTCGATCAGCGTCGCCCCAAAAATTCCGCATCTTGCCCAGGTGAAGGCGGGGCATTCCGTAACAACATTTTTGCACACGCACCGCTTGTCGAGCGCCATATGATCTCCCTTTAGTGTGTGTTTCACTGCCATAAAAAAAATTAAAAATAAAAATTGTATGGGTTCTCATCGTCCTCCATGCACCATCGGCGTTTCACCTTCTCTACCAGGGTCTCTATTCTTTAAACTGAGAGAAGGGAGCACTCCCCGGGATTAATTCCTCGATGGCGGTCCCCGAGATAAAGAAAGCGTATTCTTGCGAGACGGGGAATGTGAGGGAGAACACAGTCCCTGGGAACACTGTTGCCGGATTGGCCAACCAACCAAAACGCAGAAAATGTTGACAGTTTAAATGAGTTTCTGGCGCCTTACCGTGGACCTAACCTAATTTTTTGAATATTTTTTCTTGTGATGCCTGTGTTGTGGATTTTCATTTCGATTTTTTTTGTTTTTATGACATGGATAACCTCAGCATACCAGTTTTTTTACAAGCTGCGCATTTTGTAATTAGGTGATTTTAGTGCAACCTTATGTTTTACCTTAAAAAAATCTTCTTTGTCTACTTACCTTTGTTCTTACTGTCAAGGCTGATTCACGTGTAGGATGCACAACAAAGGGTGTCACCATCTCGACCACCTCTCTGCAAAGATTTTTGCTAAGTCTAAATAGTCTAACAAATTTATGGTCAGATAGATCAAAGGGATTCCTCTTGTCCAGGACACCCCTTTGAATCCCAAATTGTTCCATGGCATCATCCATACCCTCAATTACCATGTCGTTAAATATGATGTTATTAAAGTCTTCTACATTCATTTTTTATATAATTTAAACATAACCACTTATAAAAGAGAAGAGACACACCAAAATCGCAAAATTACTCACACCAAAGAAAACAAAAATGGCAAAAATAAATACAATTTTAGGTTGTAAAAACCGGGGATAGGCCTTTTCTATTTGGTTGTACCAAGAGATCATTAACGCTCCCTCGGGAGCAGCTCCCTCTATTAACTTTTGTTCAAGAATACAGTATCGCCCACACCCCGCCCACTTCTCTCGCCTCTTCTACTCCCTACCCGTCAAGAATAGAAGCCCAGGTGTCGTCTAAGTCTACAGTGCCCTGTGGAGAATTCTATCAGCACCTTGCACTCCTTCCTTGGTAGGTCCATCAACCCCCTGTGAGCCTCTTCGTGTACATGTACATTACTCGTGTGAATGTAAGTTTGGGTTGGTTTGGGCTGGAAGGATTTCCTCACGTCCTCGTGCTAAATAACCTCCCCATTTGAAAACTAGTACTTTCAACATTCGTTTTATCTTCTATGGCAGCATGGATAAGTTTCGCGTTACACAAATAAAACTTATCCAGTGCAGTTCAGGGGGGGTGCAAATAAAAAAAATATGTGCCTCACCTTTATAAACACACAACTGAAGTGAAACTTCTGGAAGATATAAGGAATTGCATTTTTATTTTTTTAAAGTTTTTATCTCAACTTCGGCCCCCGGTTTCGACACTTTTGATATTTTTTTACTTTTTTTCAACTGTTTTTTCGCCGAAAACCGCGTTTCTCTAACTTTTTTTCTTTATTTCGTTTTATAATACTCTTATTAACTTTCCGAACTATTTTTTTTTCATTATTTTTTCTTATCTGGTTTTATAATACTTTGATTAACTTTCCGAACAATCTTTTGTTTTTATTTTTTTATTATTTTATTTCTTATCTAGTTTTATAATACTTTTATTAACTTTTCGAACATTTTTTTACGTGTTTTTCCCATTTTTTAAAAACTTTTTTTTTCATAAAGCACTTCTTTTTTCTTCCCATTTTTACCGTCCCTGACCTCGCAGCTGAACTCCTTCACCTTTTATCGCCGAAAACCTCGTTTCTATTTTCTCATTTCGTTTTATATTACTTTTATTAACTTTCCGAACAATTTTTTAAGTTTTTTTTTAATTTTTTCGAAAATTTTGGATATCCGGGGAGGTGGGGGTATAATAACTTCACTTCAAAAATATATATATATTTTACGTTTTAACCTTGATATTAATTTTTTTTTATTATAAAAATAACTTTTGCTATTAAAATATTTTTATTTTGTTTCTGCAAATAGTTTATTATGCAATGAGCATTTAATGATTAAGACACGAACATGAGAGTGTCTTAATAGCCATTACTTGAGTTGCATTTTTTATTATTATTTATTTCTTAAATTTAGTAAGTAAATTGTCTCTGAACTGTCGAAATTGAATTTTTAATTTTTCATGATCATGGCTATCTTTACTATTGACCGAATACACTGTGACGTTGAATTTTGATTGGTTATAACCCAGTTTAATAATGAAACGTCAGTATCATAACGTCGAATAATGAGCATTATGATACATGGTAGTAAATCTGTAATAAAAAAATTAATGTATAGGAGTAGAAAAATATGGTTAGTTTACTCTCGATTCATTATGAGGAACCCTGAACGGTATACCCTGTAAATTTTCCAAACCTAAATGGTACTCTCTGTATATATGTTAACCCTGAATGGTATACCCACCCTGTATATTCTCCATCCGTGTTTATTTTGGCGCGAGCCCAGGTTATTTATCTTTCTCTCTAAGCAAACTATTCTTATGGAATAGTTTTTATAATTTTCCAAAATTAATTTTAAAGATAAAATCGTCATACTTGTTATATCTGAAATCACCAAAGAATAATCTAGTTTATACATTGGAGGGAGAATAATACAGGGTGCACTATTTCAAATCACAAAGTTGATAGTATGTCGCGTGAGAGAGGAAACAGAATTATTTTATTAGTTATTTTGCTTTCTTATGTTGAGTTACTTTGTGGGTGTACGGACACGCTTGGGTGGTTCCCCGTCCGACTCTACAAACGTAAACGATGTAAGACTAACGTAAATCTAGGACATAAATTTAATATAATAATTCTATTTCAATTCTGCGCATTGTAAATTACTTTTTGTATATTTGATATTTTATTTAATTTATTTTATTTTCCAAAATTTATGTTTGACTATTATTTTCCGGGGTAACGACCGCTGTCAGCTGTGCAAGCGAAGGTGTCCGCTAGAGGTGAGCAATATTGAAAATAACATTTCCAATGTCGTTATAAAAATTACTTCGATAGATTTACTTAAACCACTTTTACACCTACCTCTTATACCCCTCGGTATAAGTATGCAAATAATGTAAGACGATCGATATATCTATAAAAACCGTTTATTTGTATCTTTAAACTTGAACATGATGTTCGGTGTGAGTATGTAAATTTAAAACGATCTATCGAAATTATTACCTATACTAGCATTTGCTATTCTTATTTCGATATATGGAAAATATTGCTCATTCGTAGTGAAACGTTCACTGTATTTATAATAGCTCTAGTTAGCACAAATTGGCATTAATACTAATGACAATAATAATATTTGTTTAATTTGTCGTTTGATGTTTGACTTTGAAATGTTTATTTCTGCCCTTTTTGCATTTATTGCAACAGGAATATTATTCGAAATGGTAAAACGTTCTTTTTTCGCAGCTTGCGATTAAGACAGACTTTGTCCTCTATTTTAAAAATGCTATGGTATATTGCATCCCTTTGGAGGTGGCGTTTATAATATATATATATAAGTCTGTCTTAATCGCAAGCTGCGAAAATA
>MU184398.1:77814-112027 GCA_016904865.1 Pissodes strobi | reverse complement strand
CTGATCTTATTTCTAGTTTCCTATATCGTAGAGTCTGTAAGCAGAATAAAGCTGCTAAGCTTGTGAATTTCTGGTATTTGGTTACTATTGTTTCGCCTACCACGTTGCCTTTTGCCGTGTGTATGTTTGTGCCTGTAGGGCATGTGAGATAGTTTTTTTGGGCTTTAGGCTCTTTGATAAGAGAAAAAAAAGGACTTGATCCTACAAAAGCAGGGGTTATTAAATTTCGGATTTAGTTCAGCAACCCAACTAAAGAATTGATCAAATTGGTCTATAGGGCTCATATCTCGGTTCTAGTTAGAGGTAGCAATTTTTAGAAATTAATAACTAAAACTGTTGAGAGTGTAGGATACTCAGTCTAATATTCTCTAGTACCGTTATCGGTTGGATTCAAGCTTAGTTAGTTATTATTCAACTTATAGAAACATTTTATCGTCACCTTGTTATTTAAAAAGCGCCTTCTCAAGCCTTCTCGACCGTGGTCGGTACAGGATCACAATTGTTTGTTTGTTATATCTCTCTATTTCTATTTAAATTTGTTGTTACCTTTGTTTTTGAATTAAACTGATTTTTGAGTTGAAGAATAGCTTTCAGGCAATAATTGAATTGAATACTTGTTATTACCTTTATTTTGAATTAAACTAATTTTTGAGTTAGAAAATAGCTTTCAGGCAATACTTAAATTCTGATTACATGTTTAAATTTATTGATTTCATTTTTGTTCTTACCTGATTACCGTAATTGTTTTTTTTATTGAATTATTGTTCATTACAATATTTCTCAGCTTAAATGGCTATTCATTTTATTTATTATCTGTAACCTGTTCACTGTTTTATTTAAAAATATAATTATTGTCTACAGGCTAAACAATTCTGTGAAAATTGGCGGAGGCATATTTAATTAAATTAAATTAAATTTCTCCCTCAGCGTGTTCTGGCATTTCTTAGCATTGTTAATTGGAAAGAATTATTTCTAGTTCTCTCCTGTTAATTTCTGTATTAAAAACCTAGGCTAAGACAAGCGACGCTCTCCGTCATATTGAAACAGGGTTGTAACAACATTCTTGGTGAACTCTTTAACTGCCTTGTACTGGTTTTTTTTCATGCTACTGAGTCCACACGCACTCGGCCTACCAGGACAGTTTCCAGTGACGTCACAGGACAGATCCTAGGCACTACAGCAAATTCCAGTAGCCATCTCCAGGAAGCTCGGAGGAACCACAAGGTGATTAAAGTGTAGATGTCACCAAGATAGTTCAACAGAATTCACTTACTTTTGTTAGAAGGAAATAGAATAAAGATTGTTTTTTTGAAATTTTTAATCTTTTATTTTGCGCTTTTATCACTACAGCACTTGAAAAAAAAAATAATTAAAATAAGCATGCTGCTTACCCAAACCCCCTGAGTATCTTTCAATTTATCTCTTCAGTAAATTAAAGTAATAATTTAAAGAAAAGTGCATTTATAGTTTATTGTAACAATTTGGCTTTTTATTTGAATTCTAGTAATTATAATAAGGCAATAGAAAGTATATTTTAACAATTCAATTTTCTTGTAACAAGCAATATAACTTTTCTTGTAATAAAATTAGTAAAATTGCTTTATTTCGTAACAACATACGAGAGCGGCAATACATTTATTTCCAGCAGAATATCACATAGATCTAGAAGCACAGGCACAGGTATTCGTTGAGTGGTGTAGGGTTTTTCTTTTGTGTGTGTGCCGAACATAAAAAGGCCCTTCAGGCTGAATTGGAAATATTTATCGATCAGGGTCAAGTTTTTTCAACTTTAAATGCAATTTTTGAGAAGCCTTACAAAGTAAAAGACATTTTACCATTACGTTATAAACTCTGTTTCTGTACTTTAGATCCAAATGTTCCAATAATTCCAGTCAGAGTATGGCTTCCAATTAAAAATGTTTTAGTAAGCTGAAATTAATTATTAAAAATTCTGTGAACAACAATGAGCGATTCACGACTAGATTCACTGTTTATGTTGACCTCAGAAAAGGATATTTTAGAAAATATTCCGTCAGAAACGTTAAATTCACGGTGGACTTCTTTAAAGCAAAAACGAATTAAAGTCGCTTAAATCATAGTTTGCTAAGCATGTTTGCGAATATATATTTTTATGTTTCTGTATTTGTTCTTTGAATTTGTGATTTTATTTTTTTCTCTTGAAATAACATGTACAATAGTGTAGGTTAAGAATACCGACGGCAAAAAATATTCGGCGTTTACATTCGAACCATTTGGCATTCCAGCTTCTCCACACCTCCCAAAAATATGCTTAGAACTGAGAGAGAAAACCAAAGCTATCCATAAATCACATTTTTTGTCAACAACTATACAGAATGCAATGGAACGGTTCAAGTCTTTTAGCAAAGGAAACATTATAAAAAAAAACGTAAAATTAGTCTTAAAAAAATTATTGAATTCTTTCCAAAAACCTAACACTAAATTGTGGATATTATATGGTACCTCAAGAACGCAGACTTTTTCCCTAATAACACCTCCATATCACTCTAACCTGACAAATTAATAATTAAATTATATGACATTCTTGACATCTTGTCAAAGTCAATTCAAGACTTGGCAAAATACACGGGCTTTTTACTGTTTTAATTGCATTTAAAGTCGGAATTATACCCATTTGTAGTTACGATTACGTCATCCAGATGAGAAAAGGAACAAGGAAAAGGAACAAGTTCGAAACGGAATCACATTTCAAATTGAGAATGTAATACAACGAGCAATAGATGTAACAAAACTGAGCTTATAAAAATTGTGAATAATAGGAAGAATGGTAATAAAATTAATGGAAAAATTTAAATACTGACAATTTAATTTACTTGTTCATGAAAAAAAAATACTGCCTGGATCCTGGATAAATATGTTCACATCAAAATGAAAATATCAATCCAAAAAATTAAACATATACAAACTCAAAAAAAAATCATACCATATTGCATTGCCAAGTTAATGTAATTGTAACGATGTGACTGAATAATAAAAATGACGGTCATAAAATAAAATTTGCAAGAACAAAAAAGCTTAATCAGTCTCGTCAGTATTGTCAGAGTCAGAACATAAGTCAGATTTAAAACTTATTTATGATAGTCGTCGCATACAAAATGATATATTAAAAAAAGTGTTATGTCACACTTTAGTACTCTCACATTACAATTATTGTGATTATTGTGATTTTATATATAGTAATGCGCTTTATCTAAACGATAAAATAAGAATACAAAAGACACAGAATACATGTAGATTGATTTTTGGTCTTAGAATAGAAAATATGATTGTATTTCGCATAAAATATCTGATTGTAATTGACTTAATATGGAACGTCGTCGAATGCACCATCTTGGTAACTTTGTGCACAATTTGCTCATAACGCCACATTCCTCCTCTTTACTGAAATCAAAATTTACTTTCCGTTCCGATATTCATAACATTAATGTACGAATACGAAATAAATGTACAGGGTGATCCCCTATAATGTCGCCTCCCTTTAGCTTTTTTATTTTAAGTGTTCCAAAAAAAATAAAAGTATGATTATGTAGGTAGGTGCTGAAAAATACTTTCTTTCTGCGTGTAAAACATATTTGAAAAATGATCCGTATACAGGGAAAAACAAAAAGTTCATTTTTTTCAATGGAACACCCTATATATAAATTTATTTTTCGATTCCTCGTAAAATTCCAAGCATATTTTATATATGATGTTATACCTCTAGAGTTAATAATTTCACAGGTATAAACAGTTGAAAATCGATACTTTGTCTACTTTTCACCTTGATAGCAAGAAGATCATTAGAGATGGAGTAAAATAAATTTCACATTCCTATCTCAACTTTTGAAGAGCTATCTGACGGTACTAACTGGCAGGCGGTACCATGGGTACCAAATCTGGTACCTCGGTTGGTACCATCAGTTAGCACCATCAGATAGCCCTTGGAAAGTTAAGATAGGAATGTGAAATTCATTTTACTCCACCTCTAATGATTTTCTTGCTACCAAGGTGAAAAGAAGCCAAAATACCGATTTTCAACTGTTTATAGCTGTGAAACTACTAACTCTACAGGTATAAAATCATACATAAAATATGCTTAGAATTTTACGAGGAATCGAAAAATAAATTCATATGTAGGGTGTTCCATTGAAAAAAAAATCTTTTTGTTTTTCCCTGTATACTGATCATTCTTCCAATATTTTTTATACTTTTAATTTTTTTGAGACACTTAAAATAAAAAAGTTAAAGGGGGGCGATATTATAGGGGATCACCCCGTACACTACCTGGACACAAAACTGCAATTTTTCAAAGAAGTTTTATTTATAATGCTATCAAGCTAACGCCTCGTCCGGAAACAGCAATGATTCGTCCTGAAAAACTTTATTTTAGGTACTTTTAACAAAAATAACTATTTCTGGCGTATATAGAATAAATTGTGCCCCGAATTATATTTTTCAAATATTTTGTAATTTTGGTTTTTGCGGCCTTTTTGCTTGGAAGACATACTGGAAGCGTAATCCTGGTCTTATTTTATCCCATTCTTCTTTATATTTGCGATCGTTGTTAGGACTCAATTTTGTTGCATCTGCAGCTCGCTGTAGCACATTCTCCGTCTTGGACTAGTTCCTTTTCCAGTTGAAAAAAAGCCAATATATTTAAAATTATCAGCTGCGATTGTTCATTATACCTAATACATCCTTTCTCGGCATTATTTAAAACTTTTCGAAATAACTTTCGACAACAAGTTGACAAACCAATGTTTTTGATTGACAGTGACGGGTGACGGGATACTTCCATTGATTTGTATAGGAGTGGATAAGCAATAGCCGCCTGTCGCACTATTCAAAAGTGGCAACATATGGGCGGAAAAACAGGTTTCTGCGCATGGCAAAATCGACGCAAAATGGATAAACGTAAACAAAGAAGATACCGTTTTGTCATGCGCACTAAAACACTTGCCTTCTCAGCAGGCGTGGGTCAGGATCGAACTTGGCTTTTGTCTTTGACGTGTTTTCGTTTTGACGGCGCGGCGTTTTGAGTAAATAATTCGAGTTTTTACTTTTTTTTTACTTTCTTTGGACCTAGTGTCTGTAGTTGCTTAATTAGTTTTAGTTTAGTGCTTCACGTTTGTGGTTTGTGCGTACCCTATTTTGATTTTCGTTTAAATTGAACAATACGCGCATAAACAATGGGCGATGCTACCAAGAGAGAATCCCGAAAGTGTATGGTTGTGTTTTGTAGTAGTAAAGGCAAAATACCCGGGATTTCCTATTTCAAGTAAATCTAATTATTATAAGTATTACTTATTTATACCTTATTGTTTGTTTCGCTATGCTAACTGGGGCCCATTTCACAATCGGCAAGACTCCTCTACCGAATATTTGGTGAAACAAACATTTTCGAAGTCCGGGCCTGCCTATTTACCTTCACCGTGCAACAGCTAGCTCCTACTAATTTTCTAATACGCAAGTTCAATTTAAAATCTCTTTGTTTACATTTCGCGCTCATAAATTTGCCATGTTTGGTCTGTTTATTGCTTATCCACTCCTATACAAATCAATGGATACTTCCCATAACCAAGTATATAAAAAATGAATAATCGTCGGACGCATTATAAGATCCTTTACATAAATAGAGCAATATATAAAAATCGGCTTCTCCTATTGGTCGATCTGCATGGCCCTCCGCTCGCTTCGCTCGCTACGGGTACACAAGAAAAGGAAACCAACCAAGTGCTAACCCAAGAGATACCCAAAATCAAGAAGAAAACTCTTTAGAACCGTAATCTTAAAAAAAATATAAAAAAAGCAACGGGGTTTGAACCGTCCAGGTGAGACCCAGGTATCTAAACCTCTGCACCACGAGAGCCCTTGACAGAAATTGATTGCATCACGCATTGTAATACGATATGGATCGACCAATAGGAGACATCGATATTTACATAGTGCACTATTTGTGTAAAGGATCTTAAAATGCTTATCGGACACCAATTTTTTTCAAAAGTTTGTCGTCACTGCCGCGCCGCGGCGCAGCGCCGGCCGTTTGGAATATACTTAAACAAAAAGAACGTCATTCCGGTTTCACCGAAAGTAACGATTTCCATTTCTTGGTTACATTGGCAGATGATAAAAACCTAAAGCTACTGACACATTGACACGTTGCCGTTCGTTGGTATTCGTTTGCGTTGCTACCCGCTCGCTGAAAACATTCCTCGAGGCCTGCCACACTTGCATCAACATCATTCCATCAATTCGCCCCCTTAAAGAAATCTGATATTCTTTTTTATACCCGTCCACACTACAACATTTCTGCATTCGCGGCAAGCGGCAAGACATTTCCTTTAGATCTTTTTAATTTACCGACAGGCGACGGGAAACGTTCGTTCGCACTGCTAACCCTTCGCGGCCATTCGCGCCCTCATAAAATCGCTGGTAATGACCGTCCACACCAGCGAAAGAATGGAAACCTTGGTTCCAATGTGTCAGCGGCTTTAGATTCTAAACCTATCAAAATTTCTAATTTTCAACTGTCAATGTTTCAAAAACAGAGATAGGTGTATGACATTACACATAAAACATGTCTAGAAATTTCCATAGAATCCAACAATCTAATAATACATAAGGTGTTTCATTTGGAAAGACAAAACAACATAACATATTTTTAAAAGATAATACATGAAAACCCGTGTGCCTCTTTTGTAACACCAGTAATTACCTCTCCAGGTGTATGGTGCAAAATATAAAAAAACTGTACATGTGAAACATATACGCGAAAATATTAAATTATTTTACGCACACATAGAATGATCTTGTCATGATATGTTTTCGTGATGCCACGCCTTGGTTGGCGTGCAGGTTATGTAGCATATCGTTTGGGCGGAAGTGATGACGATTCAAAAAAGCACAGAGATTGTTGAAGAATAGCTCAACATTTGTCTTGTTAAAACTTCTCGCTCTAGATAAACTAGTCGCCTGTGGTGTTCGAATTTCGAATAGAGAGTATACTTTTAAGGAAATCCGAAAACCAATCTGAGTCAGCCATTAAATTATCATTCCATCAGGTATATTTGGAATTTACGTAGTCATATGCTAAACGTCGGACTTCCTTTGAAGTAAGTACGAAGTAAATATCTGACGCCTTCTTAAGATATTCTTCCAAGCGACTTTCCTCTTCGCCAGTGAAAACAATCCGTGTTTGTAGCCAAACTCGAGTTGTGATTGTCCGGCTGCAAGCTCTGAGTAAGTGACTTTTTTGCAAAACCTTTCTAGGGCTTTGGAATGAACATCAAATTCCTCGGCCGCTTTTTTATGGAAAGTGGAGGTTCTCTCAATATAACTGCCCTTGCAGCTGTCATCATAGTTTGTGGATCGGCGGAGCTCTGGTCGGTTTTTCTTTCATATGCTCTAACCATCTGTACCTAATATAAATTGTATGTTTTAAAATCTGGGACAAATGGTTGCATCAGGGCAAGTTGTCGCACCGCGGGGGGGGGGGGCATAACCGGTATGTTCTAGGATATGATCAAATAACTTCTCGGTTTCAGAAAAGACCCCACATACAAAACTATGAAAGTATACGAACCATCATAAAAAATACATTTTTCCTACCTTCAAGCTTCGAGCTTACTTTTTGTAGGTAGAATAACATGAAACTAATTCAGGGCAAAAAATGACACACATGTCAGAAATAGTATATTATTTTATATGGAGGAAAAGTGATACTCTTCATGGCGCGCTCGTGTTTAACAGCCGAACGGAGTGAGGCTGGTAATAGAAAGCAAGCCATGAAAAGTAACTTTTCCTCCAAATAAAATATGCTGTTTTTTCTTCAAATGTCGACAAATTAATGCAAAAACATCTCTTTTTAATAGTAATAATATCTAATTATTATTAAAGATAAATGGGTTCGCAAGGCGGCTTAGACCACGATCGTAGGTGGCCTTGCTTAGACCGGCGTCGGTGAATTTGTAACATAAAGCTGTCAGTGGACACTGTCAACAATAATTATTTTTTTAAGATTGCATCTCCGATTGCGTTTTAATTCCGTAGTAATAAGCAGTTATTGAGTAACTTCGATTAAATAATAACCAATTTGTTCCTAAATTAGTGATTTTTAGAAATGCAGTCACAAATTGAGGGATAAATACAAATGGTAGTTTAACAAATCTTGAGTTGTTGACGCTTATTTTGTTGTCTGTTTGTATTGTATCTATGTT
The DNA here is from genome assembly GCA_016904865.1 of Pissodes strobi. Lineage (NCBI taxonomy): Eukaryota > Metazoa > Arthropoda > Insecta > Coleoptera > Curculionidae > Pissodes > Pissodes strobi. The sequence continues at coordinate 103,793 of MU184398.1, read as the reverse complement.
GCTATGACAACACCTTTACCTCCGCCGGCGGAAAAGTGAAAAGTAAAGCTCCGGCGGAGGAAAAACGAAACTTCACGGCCGCCTACACAGTCGAGTAATGAGGGATTTACTGACGTTTGAAGAAAAATGAAATTATTTAAACTGCAGTGCCACCATCTAACGGAATCAATACAATGTTATAGAAATTAGAAATGCGGTAACTCTATCGATTCAGAAAATATCGATCTGAGAAATCTGAGTGCTATAGTTACGACGCTATAACGATTACGACAACTTGTCCCTACGACAACTAACCCCGGTCTCCCCTATAAGCTCTACAGGGTGTACCTAAAACAGTAAAACTTGAACACTTGAAAGCAGCATTTTTTTTGTGCCAATGCATTACTGTGGTTAAATATACAAAAGCAGCAAAAAATGTTTGACGGTTTACTCTTATTGTACAGCACAACATACATTGTAAAATATTGAGGTTTTTTATATCATACAGGGTGTTACAAAAAATAAAAAAAAAACGTTCATCCTGTTAAAAAATAGAGGTATTAACATTTTAGAGTATGAATTAATAATAGTACATTGTAACTATTGAAAGAGATCTTTTGACAGTTTGTTAGTTCTTACAGTGTATTTCAGAGTTAAAAAACATATTGGTAAATATATTTGGTAAAGAAGCTTTCGAAGTCAATTTCGAGTCTTGATTCTGGAACGTAATAAATCATACCACAACATTTGACTTATTTTGTAAAATGTCTTCAAGTGCTCTGTGCAAAACTGTGATATCGAAACAGGTCTATTTGATAAAAGACATTATTTCCACAGTGTTTTTCTATTAAATCTTCTGTCGTAGTGCCGTGTCTTAAAAGTTTGTAGATTACTAAGATGGCCCTAACAAAGAAATTTCTAACTTATCTATCACCAGAATTCTTAAGTGATATAAAGTACTTACAAAAAAAAGGCCATGCAAAATAGGAAGAACCCTGAGATGCGCAGATGAAAGAAAGGGAGAGTCAGTGTACGACAGAGATAGCGAAGAACAAATTTAGTAAAATACACTCCGTCTAGAAAATAAAAGCGGAATTGCATTAATATACCGTCGCTGGGATAGATACTAGTCCTGTTTACCTGTTTGCTATATATGTAATAATTATGTTTTTATTATTATGATATTTATGGTTGGGATAATAATAAGTCAAGTCGGCTATAAAATTAGGTGTGGGTTGAGGGTTGCGCATATTTAATGAGCATTTATTGCTTCGCATCATTTAAAGAAATACATTTTATTGGCAACACTTGGCTAGTACACAATGCTACAAAAAAAATTAATACAAATATTACATGTTCATTCAAATAAATTTGAACAAGGTCAGAAAACATTTTCAATTATCATATATACTAATAATAATATAACAGAACAAATATCACAAAATATTACATGAAGTTTAAAGATAGGTGAGTATATTTATTACTTTCATGTTCAGTGGCGCACCCAGAAAATATGTTTACGGGGGACCCAAACATAGGTTGTGCTAAAAAAAATTTGGGGGCCACGCCCTGATGTCACATTTTTTTTATACAGTCTGGGGGGGCCTTGGCCCCCCCCCCCCCCCCCCCCCCCCGGGTGCGCCACTGTTCATGTTAGTATTTCTTCTTTCCCAACAGGGAACCCTAGCTTAAATCGTCATCAGAGCTCTCGTCTGAACTGCTGGTATTAATTGTCATACAAATTGATTATTAACTCATCTACAACAATGTCCACCATCGGTTCGTTTTCCATATACTCAATCTCAATTCGCTTTGCTTTGTCACAGCGTGATTTCCACTGCTCAAGAAACTCATCTGTTTTATGGAAATTGTGGATTGTTCTGCGTAACACACCCTCATAAGCATCAGGTCTTGGTTTTGTCTATTCACTTTTTTTTTTGTTTGGCTTGGAAAAAGATGTAACTGTATCAGATTCGACATTTAATTGTGCTTATAATAATCTTGGCAGCGGCTGACGCACGCTCGTGCACTTTACTGGAATCAATTACTGGCCTTCCTGCATCTGCTTCTTGTTTCATAAACTGTATAAGATTATAAATTATTTCGCGGCTTTGACTGTTTAAAACTCGTCTTTCAACTTTGCTTTTAAAAAGCTTTATTACAAATAATTCAAACTAATAAATTAATTGGCAAGAAACGTCCTACTAACTGCACATTCGTTATGCATGCACTAATTTGTTTTTAGTCCACAATTTAAATATTATTTTGTCTGTTTGCCGTACCTTGAACACATCTTAATAAAGCATTTGTTGTATATCTAACTTGGTTTTCATTTCTTGCGTATCGTAGATGCCACATCACACATGCGACATGAGCACAGACACCTAATGTTCGAGTACCAGATTTACACATACAACATGCATTATGTAATTCGATCTTCTTCCATATTCATTATATTAAATCTAGAATAATTCCGGGCTCTAACTATTATTTTCGAAAACTTGGGCTTGGAAAGCGAGTTTCTTATTTATTTCCCTAGCACTTGTATGTTGAACATATCTGGGTCCAGGAACGTTACGTTCTTGATACGGGTCTAATCTTAAACTGATAGCTTCCAAAAGCTTTTAATCTTTTATATTCCAGTAGTAACTATTTTCATTTAAATCAGCTTATGGCGTTAAATCGTTAAATCACCTCTCTGATTCGATCTTTCTTGTTGAACCCTGATTTGTAAGCGATTACCTCTTTGATTTTCTGTTATATTAAGCATTGACACGGCTAAATCATTGTCACAATTTTGCAAATATATGGGCTCGTGAAATCGATTGATGAGCTATTTTCAGAAAATCGCCTGAAAGCAAACACTGTTGCATTGTCTCTAGGAATCTTAAATATATTTTTCAAATGATCGTTACGGGCTTCGACAATCCATCGAGTTTGTGTTATTAGTGGTTGGGTGCCCGTTGTGAATTGCCTCTGTTCTCTTGTTAAGATAAGGGCATTTCATCATTTAAATTAAGCATTTCCAAAAATTCAACTGAGCCTCGCTAGCCTCTGTTCAAAATAAAAATATTATTGCCCTGAACCTATTGGTGTACCTTTTCTCCATCTTGATTGAATTCGTTGATTAATATTAGAGCATCATTATTGTTAATATCAGAATAGCAAAGGTAGTAGACACTTACTTTGAAACCGTCTGGTGCTACTATAAGACCAGCGTTCAATAATGCATATTTCCTATGGACGTAATTATATTAAATAGTTTTTAATTTTTAACCACAAAAATATAACATGCGCGAAAAATTAAAATCAAGATTTTTGTGCTCAATTTTTAACTATACTCTGTAGAGCTAGTATTTTGGCGCAATTATAAAATGTCTTCTTTTGGAATAAGCTACAGCATATAAAATGTTCAGAGTTAGGGCCAAAATACATTAAAAATCTATCATGTCCTTTGGCCTATATTGTTTGAAATACCCGTAAATGCCAATCAGAAGAAGCCTCCATAATAAGGCCGGTAATTTTGCAACTTAAAGTTAGTTAAATCCTAAGAAAAAATCTTATTCCAAACTGTCGCAAGGATTATTATTGTACTTATATAGATTTATGGTTTATCGCTTTAAGTCCCAAGTATCAGTGTCTTTCTATTTGCGACCCATTATATACGCCGTTATTGTTTTGGCACAAAGCAAATTAAAGCGAACCACCCATTTCTTAAAAACTTATGGGACGTTCAACAAGCAAATACATATAAACTAAACACCCAATCGTCAATAAAAATTAGTCATGGTTTGACAAGCATTAGCCTCAAACTGACCGAAATGTGGTTTATATTGGCAGACATCGATTGTCACACCCCGGTTTCCAGTTGCGTTATGTCGTTTAGGTCGTTTTAAAGAATATCGCCAAACATTCAAGGTTATAGTCTAATTGCCCGATTTATTGGAGTCCAGTTACACGGAAACAGCTCAATTGTTGCGGTCTTCAGAGAATAGAGTGATTGATATATCTGCATGGACCCTAACTTTGAGAAATAATCGGGCGTAAACAGTATAATAGAGCGTCAAAACAATAGACCTATTTCTAATCATTTTATGGGTGCTGGTTCTGAGGATCGGGAAATGTATCAAAACCCAATTTGGACTAACGAAAACTGGGGATGCTAGCTAGAATTTTGAAGACTAGCACGTGAATTACTTAAAATTACTACATAAATACTTTATCCGTTTTTCAGATCAGTTACCTGCATGCTCTTTTAATTCTATGTTAGATTAAAATATTCATCTACTTTTTTTTTTAAATAAACTTCAACTATGTCAGAAATATCAGCTGTTTTTCCTCTACAAAGATTAAAAATAGACACGGCTACAGCTGGCAGTAACTCAGGAGAGACGTTACTTTACAGTAACGAGTTACTAAAAGTAACGCGTTACTACTTGGTAACTTCGTTACTTTTTGGACTGAATAAAAAGTATTTGAAAAGTAAGTGCGTTACTATAGAAATAATGCGATATCCTAAAATTACCGCGTTACTTAGAAGTAACGTGTTTTTTTGCCTATATTTTGGAGCACCATTATACAGCTTTAACTTTTAGTGGTAGAAAAAAGTTTAACTAACAAAAGTTTTTTCCCTACCGTAAATCATGAGAATATGTCATTAAATAAAACAAATGAACATCGTATATTTGATTACTGAAAGTTGAAGTGAAACTTCTCGCCTGAACGTGTTACACGAACTAGTTTCAACCACTTGTGACCTTTCAGTAAGATAATGCTTTAATAAATTAATATTAAAATAAGAAAAGCTGTAGTAAGGAGATCAAATGAGGCACAGTCAAAGGCTTTGCTTATGTCGCAAAACGCAGCCTCTTATATATTGAACGTTGATATGCATAATATAAAATATATTTAAATTCTTATTCGTTTGAGACTTCAGTTGGGTTATGTGGCTGCCAAAAATCACCTGCAGTATCCAAGAAAGTTTTATGATTGGAAAAGTCAAATCTTTAAATACCAAAGAATCGGGGCCTAGGCTAGGTTAATACATTTCGTTTTTTTTTTTCATCAAAATGCGCAGCTATCACAAGACACTTTAATTTATTAGGATCTGATGGTAAATCCATTAACCTATCAAAGCCAGCCTTCATTTTAACATAATCCAATATGTTTTTTTCTTCATTTTGGGTAAGCCTTGGGTTAGTTTTGGTTAGTTTCTGATGGATGCGTCTCCGTAGCGAGCGAAGCAAGCAGGCCATGCGTGAAGTGTAATATTAGACGTTTTTTGTCAACAATGTGATGCGCGAGCAACCCTGAAGCTCTCTCAAGCGGTAGGGGCAACGTCTTTTAGATTTATGTCTCGGGTTAGTTGGACAATTTCTCGGCTCAATGTTGTTAATTTGCGGACATTTAGTTTTTGCTTGGTTTGAGGTATTTGAAGTATTTTGTATACATATTTCAGTCATTTCACCCAACTTAATCCAAAAAAATAGTTATGTAATAGTATTTTAGTAATTTCACATCCTTGCCAGATTAACTTATGCTTTATATCTCGTATTATGATCCTCAATTTCTGTCATTCCGGCAAGCAGCAAAACTAATATTATAGTTAAAAAAAATTGAGCCAATCTGCTAATACTGGAGACACTGATGTGTAAACATTTCCTAGATCGACATCATCGACATGAAAACCTAATGCCACCGTGGCCGCGTGACGCCTGAATAATAGCAACCACTTATTTGGAATTGGTTGCCTATATTATGGCGTTAGAAAGAACACGTTTTACACTAACGGTTACAGACAGCCTGCAAAACACATTCCTGTCACAGATACCGCCTGACGTGCGTTGTTTAATGTTTATATTTGTAACGTTTGCATTAGAATGTCTAATATTACACTACACGCATAGCCTTCCACTTGCTTCGTTCGCTACAGGGCGCAACGAACAAAAACTAACCAAAACTAACCCAAGGCATGCCCAAAATCAGAAAACTAACTGTAAAAATCAAAGCGAGCGAAGCCGCGTGTAAAGGCTAAAAGTGTCCTATGTCGTTTACTATACTCTTGGAAATATCTGTAAAAAATTTCATGATGATCGGTTAAGTAGTTTACGCGTGGAAAATAGGATAAAAACTAACCGTAAAAATCAACGCGAGTGAAGCCGCGGGTAAAAGCTAAAAGTGTCCTATGTCCTTTACTATACTCTTGAAAATATCTGTACAAAATTTAATGATGATCGGTTGAGTAGTTTATGTGTGAAAGCGTAAGGGTAAAAACATATTGGAGCAGTTCAACATGCCATGCACCTTGCCGCGCTGTTGCCACTGCATATCGCCGCGCATTGCTACTTGCCTCTGCGAAAATATATCGGAGCATTTCAAGTTGCCATTTTAGAAAATTAATTATCGAGTCGCTACTGAAAATGTCAAGTTCTGATAGTGAAAGTGAATGTTTTTTATTATTTACCTGTAATATTACATGTAGATGCGACTTGAACCCAACACTTGTCCAAAACATATCTGTTATGATGAGATTTGTGACGCTGATCCCATATTTCTGGTTTTTGGAAAACTGCGCTAATTAATTCCTCTTTATTCATATTCATCCATTCCCTTACTACGAACTACGAAGAAGTCAAGTTAAACAAACTGCATGAAAGAGAATAGAAGTGTGACCTTGAGACGACCAATGAGAGAACGAGTTTTAGGCAACTGCATCCCCAAAAAACAAAATATTTTGTTTACGAATTTCCGGTGAGACATATAGCCAGATGCGCGGCAAGGAGCATAGCTTTAATATGTTTTGTACTATGTATTGGCATAAATTTGTTCTATGAGCGCCGCGCGGCAACGTGAACATCGAGAGGCGAGGCGAGTTGAACTGCTCCAATATGTTTTTACCCTAAGAAACAAGCAAACAAACACATTCGCATTTATAATATTAGTTATTCGCATTTTTCGCATTTATAATATTAGTTAGGATTCTTTAATAATACTTACTGGCAGCTTCAATGCACAAATTCGACTTGAAAATCTAACGCCAGAATGCCACCAGGAATAACATCAACCTATGGATCCAAATACACTGCGAATATAATATATTAATTCAAACCCTATCTTTTATATTCGTCTCTTCCACGTCATCTGCCCGAACTTGCTATCTTTATCTGACTTTATCTAATTTGATTATTGAATGGGCCGCGGTCTAAACTAATACGAGGAGAGATCAGTATATATATTTTGCTTTTTATTTCAATGCGTGGATGCAGTACACTTTAAGTTAGTCATATCCGGTCACATAGCCCTTCACTTTTACGTCCCCACATATGATTTCCGTCGAATTTCCCGAGATTTACCTTCATAGGGCCGCATAAGATGTTACACACACACACAAAAAAAACAATATTGAATAAGAGTAATTAAAAACTCTATTATAAGGAAATAGAGAAAGTGAACTAAAAAAAAACGCCAAAAACCAGAACGTAAACATACCCAGAATGGCTATAAAATTATATACTATTAAAAGTAACTATAAATACACTGAATTGGACCAATTCATAGATATATAGATATTGTGCTCTTATCATGAGCTCTTGTATTTTTCTGGTTTCGTAATTGGTTGCATTCGCTAGTTGTTTACAATTAAGCCGAAGTTAAATTGCAAAATTAAGCAGTATACAGCGTAGCATGCAGAATGCAGAACCTGCCATAAAACATATATGAGGCAAAAAATCGGAGAATCTCAGTTAGGATAGTAAAACATACATTAGCATACAAATAGCGAATGTAACCAAATACAAAACAAGAACCTACGAGATGCAATTGAAATTGAGAAAATCGGGGAACTAAACTGAAAAGACGACGCCCTGCACTTATCCAATACCTGAAAACAATTATAAATAAACCAAATTCAGATCAAGCCACACGCATCACAAAAGAGACGACAAGCGTCGTAATCCAGATGACTGGGGTTGCAGAGGAGCTGACCAATCAGCGTCGCTACAACCTTCGACCTTCGATGCAGATCTATAAATACCTAGTACAGTTACAGCAACCCTCAACCCTCAGTCTTACCACACAACGCATTGATAAGGTCAAATGAGACCTTAGCGAAACGTCTGCAAAATTGAAATTTGATTTTCAAAATAGAAAAAATAGTATATGGAGGCTATTTGGAGTAATTGTTAAACAGTATCGTTTTATTTCTGCAATAAATTTTTTAATGGTTGTTGTTAGTAAGTATTTAAATAGTATGAATATAAATAAAAGCACCTACACTGTATGAAGAGCAGTAAAGATTATACTTTTTGTGGCGAGGCTTCAGGCAACTACAGTTTAGCCACAAAAAGTCACTTTTATTCTAAATAATATATGATAAGTATTTCTCTTCAATCGTTAAAATTTTGGATGAAACTTGCTTAGTTCTTTATATTTGGCGAACGGGAGTAAAATACCTTACCGCGTTGCATCCAATATCCAATGCTAAAGAAGCAAGTATTTCGAAAACGACTAAAATTGGCACCATTGAACCCTTTGATTTCAAAAAGATTTGGGAATACTAATTTTCTACCAGAAACTTCATAAGTCTACTCACAAAAAGTTAAGATATTTTAAACGCAAGAATCATGCTGTTCGTACCGATCATAGATGAAGAGCCAACCGATATCAAGCCTACCATTTTCGATACTGGAAGTCTCTCCTCAGAAGCAAAAATATTTTTGAAATGAGAAAACAACTTCTGCCTGATAGTATGTCCTTTCAGTGGAATAAACTTTAAAAGATCTTCTTTTATCGTAAAATCACTAAAAATCATCCTGACGAACACTGCCATATGAGAGGTGTCAACCACATCTGTTGATTCATTCAGTTGCAGGGAAAAATAAATAGCGTTATCTAAGTCAGTTCTTAACCGTAAGAGAAAGATCCTTGTCCATTACTTTTACTCGGCTCATCACTGTATTATCCGAAAGTTGCATACATTTTATAGCTGACACTATCTAGTCTTTATTTCTAAAGTTGGCAAATAACGGATCTGCAGCTTCTAAAAATGCCTGTTTTATCATTTCCCCGTCTTCATAAGGTTTTTTCTTGCTTCAGTTGCAGCCCTTTTTTGTCGACTGTTTTTAAAAATATTGGATGTTGTCAAATTAATTTTTAAGTGCTTCAGTTTTTCCTATTTGGTGGCAGAATCTAATGTATTATTATGCCTGTGAATATTTCCTTTTTCGCAACGGGGACTGAAGTACTATATAACAAACATACATTTTCACCTTTAACTTCTAAAAAAAAAGTATTGTTCTTCCCGTTCCGAATGGAAATGGTATGTCTTCACCTTCTTACTACTGCTTGCCCTAATATTTTGTATTGCTTTCTACTTCTCTACTAATTCAACTGCTGGACGTTGATTATGCGCCGTTCAGTTTTAAACTGAGTGCAATGTCGCCTAGGATTTTCGGCACCTTTATATTTTTAAAATTCTAAATATGTTGTGAGCTACCAGAATTGCCGTTGTGAGCTACCGGCTGCTCTCGATCAACGGGTTGGCGACCACTGTTCTACCTCTATCTCATTTATTATGAGCTCTTCGATTCATTAAGTTTAGTTAAATCCTAATATGTTGATGTCAGGAATTTGCTATTACCCTGTGTCTGTCCCATTATTTTTGGACCACCTTATGATTGGTATAAATTAACCATATAAACGACCAGTCTTGAAAGCATCGAAAATGACAACCTATGAAAATTACAAATAATCACTTTTTAGATTCTTGAGAAACGATCAGTATATACATTTATCGCGCCATCTTCATCTTTCAAGTCAAGTGTTAAATTAAATATGTCTGCCATATTATTATATTCAAATAGATTTGTGTTGAAAGTACCACTTATGAAAATGGGGAAAAAAGTTAACGTGGCTAGAAATCGCCTTATACCACATGCGCGCTAAAAAATTTTACACACACGTGCTTTTTCAATAAGACTATATTTGTATAGATGCCAGATGCTATGAATAAGACAGCAGATTTGATTTGACATTTTGACTTGACTGACGCGGATGGCACAACAAGTACTTTTTAAAACTCGTATCGAAATGTGAATTTCAACGCGCATGTGATATTAAGAATTCCTTAAGAATCTAATGAGTGCTTTTTATGTCATTTTAATAGGTGGTCGTAGGAGAAATAGTGTGCATTATACTCATGTGAAAGTACGTTTTCAACTTCGGAGTTTTTCCGCACTCGGCTGGCGCGCCGTGTTAAATAACTTTCTCGTTTGAGACCTGGTACTCTCAACACGTGTTATGTTCTACATATTCAACACGTCTGATGAAACAATTTTCACCATGCATGTATGATAGGTATAGGACTTACACTAATTTTCATAAGGGGTCGTAGGCAAAGTACTTCGTGTCAAACTAATCTATCAATTCCAAGTGTCAAATCAAATACGTTACCAAGTTGACAGAAAAAAAATCCAAATGCGTGTGGTATAAGGCACTTTTTAACCGTGGTAAATGCGCTTTTTCTCATGTTCAAGAAGAGTACTTATTGAGTTAAACTTATCTGTCAAGTCGAAGTGTCAAACCAAATATGTTGCCAAATTAACAATAGAGTCGTATGTTGTAAAATTATTCATCACCGGTGTAATATAGGTACGGCACTTTCTAGCCAAGTTAACTTCGTATTTTCTCATTCTCATAAGTGGTCGTAGGGAAAGTATTTGTCGTGCCAAACCCATCTGTAAAGTCAAAGTGTCAAATTAATGAAATCAAATAAAAATACTTTTCAACACGTATGTGGAAAAATTTTCCAACACGCTTGCGATATATATAGCCAAGTTTGCAGTGCTTTTTTTATCATTTCTATGGTCGTATAAATTGTTCAAATGATCTTATCGCTTCAAACTCATCGATCAAATTAACAGCATCTACTACCTATTCAATGACCAATGAAAATTCCTTTCAGCACGTGTGTTGACAATTTTCTCAACACGATATTATGTACTTTCTAACTACACTGATAAAAATGGTCTTTCATTCAAAGAAATTCATTCATTTGAAAGCTATTCTTCGAGTGTAATGACATTTAATTTATTTCAAATTCCCTAGCTATGATCTAAGAAAAATTATTTTGGTTAAAAGTAATTTTAATCCAAAATCAATGTATTTACCAACAAAAATCTTGTTTCACTACTTTGTCTTAAAAGCGTATGTTCTCCTCCTAAAGCCATCCGATAATAGGTTATGCTCTTGCGCAGACAGACGCATTCGTAGTTGAACCATCGATCATTAGACGCATCGACCATCGTACCGTACTCGGCCACGTGCTGTTATATTACATTGTGTTACTTATATATAGTTATTATTTAGGGTACCTTTATATATTTATATTCTTATATTACGATAGATATCACCAATACCAATTTCAAGTGATGTAATGACCAAAAGAACTGTTGGAACTTTGGGGCTTTAGCCATTTACAACTAAAATTTGAAGGTAAGGTAAGAGTTTTTTTATTTGTGTTTTTTTTAGGTATATATACTACTATGATGCCAGTTATTTAATAACCAATACCTATATTAAATAACTTAGTTTGCAATATTATCGGGTATAGGGCCTTTACTGTTTTTTTTAGAATGTAAAAACAAAAATGGCGATACTTTCATCTGAACGCCACAATTTTCCCTGAAAAGAGCGCGATATTTGTCAGAATGTTTCAATATTTTAACGCAAAGTGTTAATAGATAATAGGTATTTATTTTCTATATCTAGAATTTCGGACTAAAATTTGTTTTCTTTTTAATAGTTTTCTCTTGACTTAATTTTATTGGTATTATTTTAGGCTCCGCAAACTACAAAAATATGTAAATCATGATTCAATACTGAAGAGCATAGATGAATTCAATAGTGATTGAGCCCAATCGCATCAAGCCCAAGTCGCACACTTCGATTAATTTTCAACTGGATTTTTCAATGGATTTGAAGTAATAAACCTTAGCTTTGTTACAAATACCCAAATTGTTTAACTTAAATTCTAAGAGACTTCTAATAAAAGAATGTGATTTTTAGATTGAATTTGGAAGCTATTGCACCAAAAACCTATGATTTTTTTTTGTAAACCCTCATTCTATTGGCTCAAATTTTTTAATCTTTTGATCCGAGCCATTACTGATTTAGTAATAAAAACGTAAGTTTTAAGATTAAACCATGGATGGCTTCTTTTAAATCCATGCCTTTTTGTTATAAAGAAAATCATGAAATGATCTCAAAGTAATGGTAGCGTTCCTTTAAACATTTAATTAATTTCGCCCTATTTAAAGTCCCCCTTTCTTTGTGGGAATGGGAAATCTCTTTGGGGCAAATTTTCCTTTTTTCAGTGTACGTTAACTTGTTTTTTTTTCATTTTCATAAGTGGTCGTGAGAGAAATAAATGTTCATACTATTGAAGATTTAGTAAACAGATTTCTAAAACTGTTCGCGTTACGATCCTGCTTCGAGTTCCCTTTTATTTCCCAATTCCCAACATAATAGAAAATCGATATCAATAAGCAATGATTTATTACAGAGATATTAGCGATGAAGACTGTTTTCTTTCTTTGAAATCCGCTGTAGTTTGCCTAGTAGATATATTCTTTTCAATTATTTACAACTTCTCTTCACGTTTGCGTTTAGCAGGAACTATTAAGCATATTTCTATCATTAATGATCCATTACGGATTATTTAATTTCACTGATACGATTATCAGATTTTATTGCTGTCACTAGATCACGCATTCCAGTTCTGACTGATCATAATGCTTCCGCCATACTGTAGTTCAGTAAAGATTTCAGTCTTTCTATTGGGCAAGGCAATAGAGTGTCATTGGATATTACATAGAAATAAATAATTGTTTTACTCATCACTGTAATAGTTGGTGAGATTTTCGTGACTTAACTTATAAGGGGTTGGCTCTGCTTCAAGGCAATTTGCCAATACGACCATCGTCCGGGCTTAGCTAGAGCTGGGGAAACCCTCACAGATAGGTTACACCCTTGCCGAATCGGTGGTCCAAACGGTGGAACCTCCAGTATGACGAGTATGTACTCGCTCACTTTACCAACCGGCCTGACCTTCCTATTTCACCGTAACGGAGCCCAACTCGTTTTCTCCTATCAACTACGTGAGCTACCATGCAGAAGTTAGGTTATAAAACGAGTGTGAATGCCACCAAAGCCAAGTGTGAATGAGACGTTCTGAACGTAGAAGATCAATCGGTAAGCTGTCGAATGACCCTAGACCGGAGAGGATATGGAAGGTCTGACCGATCATAATATTTCTGTCATATTGTAATTCACTCCAAGTTCTGGATTTCCTATTGAGTAAAGTAATAGCAAGTAAATAACAAATCATTAACAAAGTCGATCGTAAAAATAGTCCGCAATCCGGCCTGGGACGTACATCTTGAAAACATAAATTTTGAATTTTTGAAAATATGCATTTTCGTATCTCTTATGTAGGTGCATATTACATTCAGTATAGTATATTATAGTATAAAATAATATGGTAAACATTATGGATTATTACCATAATTGCTAACAGTGCGGTGGCTAAACACTCGGTAGCCCCTCATCGGAGTCCCGAGCGCATAAAACGGCCCATTTAATCTATTGAATTGTGGGTGAATGTGGTCACATAAATCGTTCTTAAATCGGGGGCATCTGTCATCGGAAATTACCGTCGACAATCCGCAGTTAACGTTGTCGAGCGGACACACTGGTCAAACCATTGCAATTATTCCGGAAAGGTGATCGTTTAATTACGCCGTGATCTATTTCCGTTATAGAAGGGTAATTAGAATCGTAACGTTTATTGGATTTTACGAGACCGATGCCAATGGAGAGCGATTTCGTTCAGCTGCCGTGACGTGGGGGACTCATTTCATTGATAACAATTCATTATGTGGTATAGATGACCACGCGCCAGGCGTAATTACTGAAAGTATAGTGAACGTAGCGTAAAATACCCTTTGTTGTATAGCAATAGGGCTAACTTTAAATCGAATGTTTAGTGGCATTCACACACAAACGCACTAAAGAATGTTGGGATAAAATGACACTCCCAACGTGGCTTAAAACCCCAAGAGAGGTTTTGTCTATATTTTGACATCAGCAGGTACTTAGGTATACCTTTAACTTTACCGGTTTGTTGCACTAAAGAGAATTTCAATATTTCAATTTATTTTATTTTAAACATAATATTGCAGAAGAAGTTCCTAAACCTTCAAAATGTGTACTTAAATGGGATATCTCTGAATATAATCGGCTTTTACTACAGATGCAGTTAATACAGTACATTAACCGGTCCGCCGAAAAAAAAGAGAAACTCAGAGTTTAAGGAAATTTTAAACAATCATTGCGAAATGGCGCATGGTTGGCCATATAGAAATTAATCAAAGAAGATTTTTCATTTCTGCGTGTGTTTGATTAAGTATTAACACAGATCTATATAGCTACGCAACAGATGCCTACTCCGGTATTAAAAGTGTCGCTCGCCAATAATGCAATAAACTTAGATATTTTCCTATTTAGACGTGTTTTGCCCCTCCGTGTTGCCAAGTTGCGAACTGTAGTTTACCTTTCATATCACATTATGGTATTACTCATTTTCTTGGCGATTGTATGATATATTATGTCAAATTAATGTTCATTATCAGATTCAGTGAATGGTGTGCTTGAACATGGGCTAAGTCTCGCCTAAAATATCGATGTATAAAAGGTCATTACAAATTTTGTTAACTTATAGGTACTGTAATACCTCTTATTTATATTAAGTAATAATATTATCACGCAGGTTTCTGTCCCGAAGATCAAAGGAATTTTTGAAATGTTTATCGACATGTCAAAGTACCATTTAATTTTGTTTTAAACTCGACTATCATTGTTATAAATTTGTTCATTTAAATTGCCGTTTCATTAATAAACTATCATACTTAATTAAAAATGTAAAAATCGTATTTTTCTAATAAAATATGTTTGTGTTAATTTGATACATAAATATTAATAATAAAATTCGATGATTTGAGCGGGTGAAAAAGTCAGCAGAAATATTGTTAGACGTGATAACTTGGCAACACCGACCTGTTCCTAGACGACTGGTTCACCCGCTCGCGAAAGCCGGTGAACATTTTTGGCCCCGCGCAAAAAGCATTGGAAGAGGTATCTGTTGCGTAGCTATATAGATCTGTGGTATTAAGTCAAAACTGAAGTGTTCCAGTCATATTGTCATTGACTGATTATTTTTCTGTCGGAAAGTTTGTATCAACTGGACCAAAGAACATTGAACATTCACAAAAGCTTAGAGGTCATGAAAAGATCAATTGAAAAATCATTCACGGACATTGGGTTTTTAGCGGGATCTAAAGAGAGAAAAACAACACATTTAGAGCTTACATCGTTATTTTAGATGTATTTTTCTCAAAATTCTCTATATGTACGTTACTTTTTGAAAAGTAACTTTGTTACTTTAAAAATAACGCCCAATTTTAAAAGTAGGGCGTTACTTTAAAAGTAATTATTTACTTTTAAAATGCCGCCTTATTTCATTGGTTTTACCCACCAAAACCCAAAACTAAATATAAGTATATTGTTTTTTCAACTATGTTAAAGGATGATGTTTTCCGACAATCGATACCAACTAAGCGAGTTTCTATGTTAGCTTTGGAGTTAAATATTTTGGGAATGAATAAAAATATCGATACGAGGGTTGCAGAATTTAAAAGAGACCTTAATTCGGAACAGATCTCTTTTCATATATTTTTAAATTGAAATACGGCCAGGTCTACAAATAAGTTGAGCTTCTTTTCTCTCGTATTTGGAAATACTGCCACAGACATCCCGCTAAACTCTTTCAGTTTTTTAGGTATTAACTTGTAGCTTGTTTATATCTAGAAAATTGCAGTGAAATGTTCGTTTTCGAGGCACATGCTTTATGCTTTCCAAAACCCGAAATAATCGTTCCTCCTGGTAGAATTCATGTTTCTATTAATGATAGGGTGGAACCTCGTTTTTCGACTAGCACTAAAATGTGTTCAGAACTCGCATTAACAAAAGAAAGAAAGTCGTTACTTCACAGTAACGAGTTACTAAAAGTAACGCCCTACTTGGTAACTTCGTTACTTTCTGGATTGCTTAAAAGTAATCGTAATGCCGCCGCGCCGCGCCGCCGCGCCGCGCCGTTACCTTTGAAAAGTTCGGTAAAAAACGGTTTGCTATAAAAGTAACGCATTACTATAAACGTAACGTATCATTATAAAAGCAAGGCGATTCTCTAAAAGCATCGCGTTACTTTATAGTACTCTGTTGTTTTTCATATATTTTGGAGCACCACCAACAGCTTTAGTTCGAAAAGTTAGAAAAAAGCATAAATTACAGAACTTAAAGTATTTTCCCTATCCTAAACCGCCTGAGTTTGCCATTAGGTAGATAAAATCATTGAACATCGTATAAGTATATTCGATTAATAATAAGCTGATGAGTTTTTATAAACATCCTGAATATTTTATCATTTTTGAATTTGACGTTAAAGTCTAGAAAAACGCAATTAAAAGAAACTAAAATATACTCATTGCAGGTTCTATGTTGTTATAATCACTTACCAATATGTTATGTTCCAACAAAATACAATAAAGTCTACTAAGAGTAGATACTAATTACAATTATTAGAATCTGAAATGTACCAGGTTTTAGAAAAAGATCAAAATTTCATCAAAGAAAATTATTAAAATAAAATAAAAATTAAAAACAATTAAAAATCTGGTACTTAACACTTAGAAAGTTTGATTTAAAATAGTTTGCCTCCCTGTAAAGAGTAAGACGTTTGGAACTGAAAACAAACAGAATAAACGCCTCTTCAGAATTAAGTTCTTTTGTAAATTCTACAAACCGTGTATCGATATTTTTATTCGTTCGCAAAATATTTGACCTAAAGTAACAGAAAGTCGCTATGAAATAAGGCGTCGTTTTTGAAGTAAAGACCCAGATAAACCCACACCAGATGCGAAACCCCTAATGCATGAAACAAGAATTCGTTTAAAGCTCCGCCTCCTTGGGATGGCCAGCCATCCCAAGAAATAGTCAGGGCAAGCTCTAGTGTGATTCTAAACGCGAGCCACGCGAGTCTTTTGGCTTAGTCCGAGAGCGTTACGAAAAATAATTAATATTTATTTTATTTTTATTAAAAATGCATATTCTAAAATGGAATGAGCACGAAATTCAATTAAATCTGAAAACTGGCAGACACAGTGTTATAGTTAAATCTGTTTTAAATCCAACTAATGTTATACAGAGTCTGCCAGAATATTGGCCACATATGGGTAATTTTTTTATTATTATGATATCGGAACTTTTGTTTCAACCAATCTAAAAATGCATTTTAACATTGAAAATGTTTCTGTTTGCCTAGTATAGGGCCTCAAATCGTGAAAAAGTGCATGCTGCATTTGCCACATTTATGACGTCATATATACGCGAGTTATGTGAACGCTAGAACACGGATATTCCCATGAGAACCGCAGCTTCAGCACATTTATACTTCTCACAGAAATGTTATAAATATATGTCAAATGCATTATTAAAACATTCTTATTATAACTACCAAATTGTAATAACGATCTCCGTCGAATAAAAAAATTGTTTTTTAAAAAGTTGTACATTCTAACATTCAAGTTAACTGGCGCAGTCGGTAGGATTGTATCGAAACGGTTCAAATCAACAAAAATCGTGACGAGAATCGGTGTCTTTTAAGACTTTATTCGAACAACAACCTCTTTCGTGTGCAACAGAAGAAAAACAACGATTTTGAAGACGGACCAGGACGAGGACAAGCATCGCCAACCCCTGGACAACTCGAGAACAACAAGGACAAAAATCGCCGAATTGGACTCACCCCATCGAGGACAGCTAGGACAAAAATCGCCGAACTGAACTCACCCCATCGAGGACAGCAAGGACAAAAATCGCCGAGTTGAACTCAACTACAGACTAAGACCCTAGGATAGGATGAAGATAGGAATATTACTGTAAGTTGCATGATTTTGTTCAATTTTCCATGTTCCATGCATTTCCAATTTTATTTATAAGTGTATAGTATTTTTAACTGTAACCATATCTTCTATCAAAGGAACCCAATTTATTACTATCTCTATAAAATTTAAGGAATAACTTTAATGTCAGACGTAGATGACCTGATAGAACAATTTGTAAATAATTTAGTACCACATAATATTAATAATCCACAAAATATTGCGGAAACGCAGTTTCCAGAGCAAACACCAGAAATAGTTGATACACCTCGTACTCAAATAATTCAACCAGCTAGATTTAATAATACAAATATGGCTGTAAATTACCAATTGCTTAAACTTTACATTGATATCGTACCACAATACAGCGGTGATCCAAACACCCTAGGTATTTTTATCGAAAGTGTGGAAAACCTTAGAACGGCTTTTAACACACAAGATGCAAATTTAAATACTTTTCTTTTAAGAGCAATTATTGGCAAGTTAACCGGTAGAGCATTAACACTTATTGGTTCTAGGATTGAATTAACAACTTGGGATTTAATTAAAGACGCTTTAAAACTTTGTTTTGGTGACCAAAGAAATATCGATTGTCTGGTACAAGATCTGATTTCGCTTTATCCTCATAAAACCGAAACACCATACAATTTTGGCATGCGTGTGCAAGACGCACGTAGTCTAATTATTTCTAAACTTAATCAAAGTGATGATTTTTCTACAAATGAAAAAATGATATATATGCAAAGTTACGATAATTTAGCTTTAAAAACTTTTATCAAAGGCCTTAGTGGTCAATTACAAAATAATATTCGCTTAAGAAATCCTGACTCTTTAGAGAAAGCAATGTCGCTAGTTATCGAAGAGGAAAACTTTATGTATAGTCAAAATAGATTAAGTAACTTAAACACACAATCTTTTAAAACCAATCAAAGAATAACACCATTAAACACAGGACAGACTAACCATAAAACTAACTACCAATCGAACTCTTTTAAACCTTTTCCAACATTCAATAACAGGCCGAACTTCGGAAATACAAATTTCCAATTACAGTCTCGCATCCCACAACCACAAGTTGGATATTCAAATTTTCAAAATCCAATTAATGCACCCAGACAAAAATTCGGAAACCCTAACTTTCCAAATAACTTTGTTAGACCGACATTCTCAGGTCAATTTAATCAAAGACCAATGCCTTTCATGCAAAACCAACCTTACTTCAATCAAATGAGACCTAATTTTCAGGCCAATTCTCAATTTAGACATTTACCACAAAAACCGGAAAATATGTCTACCACTTCCCCTAGCCAAGCTAGAATACATCACAATTTTAACACACACACTAAAATCGAAGATGAAAATCAATACCCCGAATTTATACAAAATGATCAAAATCAATTTAGTTCGTATTATGAGACAAATAATTACGATTTTCCAGAAGACGATTTAAATTATTATTATAATGCTGAAAATAATAACCTTAACCAAACCATATGTGAAAACGATCAGATTACTTGCATCGAGGGATCGTCAACTGTAGTAGATTCCGGGAACGAACTTGATAACGGAAACGTAAATTTTCGCACGGACTCAATGCAAGATTCAGCAACTTAATATCGCTTAATTTAAATAAAGCCAATTTACCATATGTATATATTCCCGAATTAAAAGCAAATTTTCTCCTAGACACTGGTAGCTCTCGTAGTATTATCAGTCCAGAATTAGCATATAAATATTTTAAAAATAACATTTTTAATGAAGACTTTAACATTCAAACCGCCCATAATATTTCATATCACAATGAAGCAGTTTTGTTACCAATTTTTAAAATGTTTAATGTAAATGAAACACATAAATTTTACCTTTTTACATTCAGTGAAAATTACGACGGATTAATCGGTACAGACTTTTTAAAGCAAATAAAAGCCTCAATTAATATTGATAGAAAAATATTAAGTACGCCAAACGCCATAATAAAAATTATATATGATCCTGAAGAATATACCGAATTTAAAAATGATTTAAAATTAAATAACCATATTATAATTGTTCCACCTAGAACGGAAAAAGTTTGTAAAATCCCAGTAAACATAAAAGACGGGATAGGTCTAATCGATCATTTAATTTTTGCTAAGAACGTAGAGTCACCTCGCGCTGTAGTAAACGTAAAAAACTTTTGCGCTTTTACCACCGTTACTAATTCTGACGAACGTGAAGTAGAAATAAAACTACATACACCCTATGATATCGAACCTTTAAACATCTCTGAAGTAAACTTTATAGAAAAAATGGAAACTGAAGAAGTCATTAATACAAATCTAGATAATATTCTAAAGTCAAATTTAAAAAACATTCGACTAGATCACTGTAATATTGAAGAGAAAAACGGAATTAGAAAACTTTGTCTTGAATATTCGCGATATATTCTATTCGGATAAAATTCCATTAACTTTTGCTAATGAAGTTAGACATAAAATCAAACTCACAGACGAAACTCCAATTTTTACGAAAACATACAGGTATCCAGAAATTCATAGAAAAGAAGTAAAAACTCAAATTCAAAAAATGCTTGATCAAGGAATTATCCAAAATTCTTGTTCACCTTGGTCATCACCCATTTGGGTAGTGCCGAAAAAAATCGATGCTTCAGGCAAGCGTAAATGGAGATTAGTCTGCGATTATAGGAAACTTAACGAGAAAACAATTAATGATAAATATCCATTACCAAATATTAATGATATGTTAGACAAACTAGGTAAAAGTCAATATTTTAGTACACTAGATCTTACAAACGGGTTTCATCAAATAGAAATGCATCCCGATGATGTACAAAAAACTGCCTTTTCGACCGAAAACGGTCATTATGAATATAAAAAAATGCCATTTGGGCTTAAAAACGCGCCTTCTACATTCCAACGCGTTATGGATAATGTATTGCGTGGCTTACAAAATGAAATATGTGCAGTATACCTTGACGATATTGTTATATTTTTAACATCTCTACAAGAACATTTAACACACTTAAAAACTATATTCGAACGTCTTAGAAAAGCTAATTTAAAAATGCAGTTGGACAAGTGTGAATTCTTACGAAAGGAAGTCGCATATTTGGGTCACGTTATAACCCCTGAAGGAGTTAAACCCAATCCGGACAAACTTTATGCAATAAAACACTTTCCAATCCCAAAAACACAAAAAGAGATTAAAAGCTTTCTCGGATTAATCGGTTATTACCGCAAATTTATAAAAGACTTCGCGAAAATTACCAAACCCTTGACCTTATGTTTAAAAAAGAACGCAAGCATAAAAATTGATGACAATTACATTCTAGCTTTTAATACGTGTAAAGATTTATTAATGAACTCTCCTATTTTAAAATACCCAGATTTCTCTGAAAAGTTCATATTAACCACGGACGCGTCGAATATCGCCCTTGGCGCTGTACTATCACAAGGACCTATAGGATCAGACAGACCAATAGCATTCGCCTCTCGAACTTTAAATGAATCGGAGCAAAATTACAGTACAATAGAAAAGGAATTATTGGCAATTGTTTGGGCTTGTAAGTATTTTAGGCCGTATCTTTTCGGAAGAAAATTTACAATTTTCACCGACCACCGCCCACTAGTCTGGCTTTTTAACTTACGAGAACCAAATTCTAAGCTTATTAGATGGCGACTTAAGTTAGAAGAATTTGACTATGATATAATTTATAAAGCCGGGAAAACTAATACCAATGCCGATGCCTTATCACGCGTACAAATTAACATACTAGAAAATGAATCCCTTATCGTTAACCCTGGAGACATTGACAACGTTGCTCTAGAAACCTTACGACATATGGCAGAAACTGTATTAGATACTAACGAATATTCAAATACTAATAACATACCCTCTACTAGCCAAAATTCTGAAAAACTTAAAATAATATCCGATATTACACTAAAAGAAAGAGATCAATCATATTGTGACACGCAACACTCGACTTTTAACGAAACTACAAATAATGGAATAAAAATCTTAGACGAAATGATTAATAACAAAGTTAACCAAATTTTAGTCTTTCCATGGCCTCACCAAAAATCAAAAGTAGAACAAGAAAACTATCAACATCACAAAATAATTACTTTAAAAATTCCAGAAAACAATGAAAATTTAGTTTTTGAATTTTTACGTGAATATACAACCTCAGGAAAAACATATTGTATGTATTTTCACACTGAAAAACTATATATTACCTTTAATAAAGTATATCTTGAAAAATTCTCAGAACGTGGTCCCAAACTTCTCAAATGTACAAAGCTAAATAATACAATTAAAGACCACGAAGAACAAATTATGCTTATAAAAAATCATCATGAGGGAAAATCAAACCATAGGGGTATAACAGAAACAATCGAATATCTAAAAAGAAACTATTACTGGATAGGACTCAAAGAAACTGTCTCAAATTACATAAATTCTTGTGAAACTTGTAATCGTACGAAATACGCTAGACAAAAACCGTATACACCCCTAATACTAACCGAAACGGCATCTAAGCCTTTTGCAATTGTACATATAGACACTTTCACATTTGATAACCATAATTATCTAACCTTAGTTGATGCATTTACAAAATTTGCGCAAGTCTATCGTATAGAGGGAAAAACAGCAATTCACATAAGCAAAGCCTTAATAAAATATTTCACAAGCTTTGGCATCCCTGATAGATTTATTTTAGATAATGGTTCTGAGTTCAATAATGAAACAGTAAAGGAAATTTTAGCCTTACACAAAATTAAAATTCACTTTACAACCCCATATCACCACGAGTCGAATGGTATTGTTGAAAGATTCCATTCGAGCATTATCGAACATTTACGCATATTATTAGAAACACACCCAAATGACAAAGACAATATAATGGAATACGCCGTAATCGCTTATAATAACACCATTCATTCCACAACCAAATTTACGCCCTTTGAACTTACGTTTGGGCATACGAACTTAAGAGACCCACATGAATTATTCATCCCCGAGATGTTCTACTCAGACTATGCCGAAAAGCTTAAGCATGTCTATGAAAAAGTAAACAATATTATAGAAACTCATAAAGAAAAAGTGTTATCCCGCAACAATACAAAGGGAGACACCAACGAAGAATTTAAATTAGGTCAAACTGTTTTTAAACAAAACCCCAAAAATAGAAATAAAAAATGTAACAAGTTTCTAGGACCTTTCAAAATAACCCAAATTCTTGAAAATAATAGAGTAGAAATCACTAACAAAAATAAATCAAAGAAAGAAACTATTCATATAAAAGAATTAAGGAAACCTAAACTTGTTGCAGGTACCTCATATGCGGATACACCACAGCAATGACCTACCCTAAGTTCCACGACCTTAACCACAATAATCCGGGACTACTAACACTCAAATTAGGTAACGCACAAAATAAAATAGATCATTGGTCATTTATACAAATATTCGATTTATCAAATATAATTGACGAATTCCTTTCCCTTAATGGATATTTTATGACATTACAAAAATCATTTTCCAGTAACACTACCAAAACTGGCTATAAATCAGAATTTGCAAACTTTTGTCATTTAATATTATCTTTAGAAAATAAAATAAGACAACAAATATACCAATTAAACCCAGTACTAAAAACGAAACTTTCTAGAAGAGGACTAATTGACGGTCTAGGATCTATAATAAAGTCCATAACCGGTAATCTGGATCAAAACGACGCCTTAAAATATGAAAACGCGATAGAACGACTTTCTAACAATCAAATGAAAATAAAAACATTAGTCAAAGATCAAATAACATTACTAGATAAATCAATCAATACTTTTAACAAATCAATGCAAATATTCACGAATAACCAAATTAAGCTCCAAAGCAGAATATTATTAATCGAGCAAACTCTTAGAACAATAGAAATCAGAGATTTAAAATACAATCAATATTTCAATATTCAGATTGCAATTTTACAAATAACTTCAGCTTATCAGGAAATTTATGACATCTTAGAAAGAATAGAAGTTGCCATAACTTTCTCTAAACTGAATACGTTCCATAACTCAATGATAGAACCAAAGGAATTAGTAGAGGAAGTAGAATTAATAAGTAAACATCTATCTAACAAAAAACTCCCATTCGAGCCAAAACTAGAAAATATTTTATTATTCGAAAAAACAATAAATATTAAAAGCTACTCAAAAGAAAATAGAATAGTATTTCTATTGGAAATTCCGATAGTAGAGAATGTAAGTTATGATTACTATCACTTATATGCTCTCCCTGTTATTCAAAATAATTCATTTTTCCTTATCTCACCCCAATCAAAATACCTTACCCTAAACGAACAAAACTACATGCTATTCGACGAAGGATGCCTCCAAGTCAGTCCAGAAGAATACATTTGTCAAGAAACAAGTCCAGTCCAATTAAACAAGGAAGACGCACCCTGCGAAGTACAATTATTAAGCTTCTCCAAGGACTCTTCTAATTGTGAACTTTTACCTGTTCATATCACCGATATGAAAATTCAAAAAGTAGAAAGTAATAAGTGGATTGTTATCTCTCCTAATGTTGTTATTGCAAAACAAAAATGTGGTAACGATCGCGAAAATAAACTATTAAATGGAACTTTCTTAATTGAAATAAACACAAACTGTGAAGTTCAAATCGGTAGTGTACAAATAAAAACTTACCAAAATTCCCAAAAAATGTACAAAATCGTAGAACTACCAAAACTACAATTTAAAGCTTCAAATTATCACCTTGGAGAAAGTGTAACAAATTTTAAACCATTAAAAATCAAGAATGTAAACCTAGACGAATTGAAACATCTTAAAAGCGCCCTAGATTCCCAAAATCAAGAATTAGACTCTGTATCTACAAAGGATATCTATGGACCTTATGTTTCATTTAGCTTTTGGTCAATAATAATATATTTATTGATTACAGTTATAATCGTCATTTTTGTTATCATACGACTCAGAAGAGGTCTCAGAAGAAATCGACCACCAACTACCCGTGACGTAGCTGTCCAAGAAGTCCAGACGAACGTCGGTTTCCCGAACTAACCACTACCCCGTAGGCTCCCTCTAAAGGTGGAGGAGTTATGTGAACGCTAGAACACGGATATTCCCATGAGAACCGCAGCTTCAGCACATTTATACTTCTCACAGAAATGTTATAAATATATGTCAAATGCATTATTAAAACATTCTTATTATAACTACCAAATTGTAATAACGATCTCCGTCGAATAAAAAAATTGTTTTTTAAAAAGTTGTACATTCTAACATTCAAGTTAACTCGCGTGAGAGATCGTGTTAGTTTGTTTATTTAAACCTAAATTTGATTATAACGTATCGGAATCGGTTTAAATGACTAAGACAAATTGGAACTAACTGCGTCTAACCGAAAGTTTATTGAACGACTAACCAAAGCTAACCAAAACGGGCTAAGACGTATCAGAACAGGTTACAAAAATTAAAGTAAGTTAAGACTAATCAAAACGAACCGAATTTTGGCGACTAACCAAAACTAACCGAAAACATTAAATTTAATTATAACGTGTCAGAACCGGTTCAAATAACTAAAATAAATTGGAACTAACTGAAACTAACCGAAATTTGATTGGACCACTAACCAAAACTAACTATAAGCGCCAAAACGGGCGAAAACCTATCGGAACAGGTTACAAAAATTAAAGTAAGTTAAAATTAACCGAAACGAACCGAATTTTGGCGACTAACGAAAACAAACAACAAACATTAAATTTGGTTATAACGTATCGAAACCTGTTCAAGTGGCTAAAATAATTTGAAACTAACTGAAAGTAACCGAAAGTTAATTGAATGACTACCCAAAACCAACCAAAGGTAACTAAAAGTACCAAAACGGGCTAAAATTTATTAGGACAGATTACAAATGTTAAGT
>MU184398.1:63903-77804 GCA_016904865.1 Pissodes strobi | reverse complement strand
CTTAAAATAAGTAACTAACCCAAATTAACCGAATTTTGGCGATTAACCCAAACTAAAATTAAGCAAAAACATTTAAATTGGTTATAGCGTATCGGAATCTGTTCAGTTGACTAAGTAACCGAATGTTGATTGAATGACTAACCAAAAGTAACTAAGTGCACTAACACGCGCTAAAACGTATCGAAATAGATTAAAACTATGGAAGTAAGTTAAAACTAATACAAATTAACCGAATTTTCGGTTAATTCAGTTAGTTTTCATTTATTTTTGTCATTTGAACCGCCTCATATAAGTTATTACCAATTTTAGTTATTTTGGTTAGTTTTGGTTGGTCATTCAATCAACTTTCGGTTACTTTCAGTTAGATCCAATTTATTTTCGTCATTTGAACCGGTTGCGATATGTTATAACCAGTTTAAATGTTTTGGCCAATTTAAGTTAGTCGCCAGGGTTCGGTTAAATTCAACTTACTTTAATATTTTTAATCTGTGCCGATACGTTTTAGCCCTTTTTGATGCCTTTGGATACTTTTGGTCAGTCGTTCAATCAATTTTGGATTGATTTTAGTTAGTTTTAAATTATTTTAGTCATTTGAACCAGTTCCGATACGTTATAACCAATTTTAATGTTTTTGGTTAGTTTAGGTTAGTCGAGAATATTCGGTTAATTTGGGTCAGTTTTAACTTACTTTAATATTTTGAATCTGTTTCGATACATTTTAGCCCGTTTTGGTGTTTTATTTGATTTTGGTTAGTTTTGGTTAGTTATTCAATCAACTTTCGGTTACTTTTAGCTAGTTATAATTAATAAATTGGGGATTTCCTCTCACAAAGGTTGATATTCATGACGTAATAAAAAAAATTATGCAAACAAGGAAAAATGTTCGAATGTTCAACAACAACTTCCCAGGACCTGATTTCTTGCAATCATTTATAAAAAGGAACCATTGTAGCGTCAGAATAGCTTCAAACATAAAGAGATTCAGAGCACCAGTGGATCGTGATGAAAGTTTAAATTTCTTTAATAATATTGACTTAGCAATTAGATAAGTGAAAAGCTTAAATTTATATAACTATGACGAAACGAACGTGACTGATGATCCTGGCTCCAGGAAGGTGGTGGTGCCAAGGAACACGAAGAGAGTGGAAAGAGTTCAGGAGCATTCCCGTACTACCATCAGTTTAATGGTTTGTGGAAATGCCAATAGAGACCTTTTACCACTAATGGTTGTATTAAAGCTTTGAATCTTTTTGACAACTGGACGCAAGGTGGATCACGAGAAACAAAATCTGCGAGCAGTGCGAGCGGATGGTTCGACATGAACTTATTCGAAATGTAGTTCTTCCAGCTTTTCCTGCCTCACGTCGAATCCACCAGAGAGAATAACGACCAAGTGGTTCTCGTTGGTGACAACCTGACAAGCCACTTTTCACCAAGGGTGATAGAGGCATGTGGTACAAATAATATCTACATAACTCCCTTCCCAACCAACGCCACACATTTAATGCAGCCCCTTGATGTGGCTGTATTCGCCCCAATGAAAAGAAAATGGAGAGAGATTCTCGATCAGAAAGGAGTCTCGTTTCCAAGGCTGTATTCCTAAAGAACAATTTCCGAACCTACTGGGAAGATTGTGGAAAGGGGTAAGTCAAAATGTGGCAGAGAATCTCAAATCAGGATTTAGAGCAACTGGTTTGCATCCTGCAAATCCTGACGAAGTTTTGAAGCGCATTCCTGGTGGACTAGAAGATGTAGACATCGAAAGAGTCTTAATGTCGCCCCAGACATGCATGCTTATCTATCATTTTACTTGTACAATCTTAAATCGACATGCAACTCATGCAAGACGGAGTATTAGTGGCACCAAGTCGTCCGTTTTGCTTATTGCGTTCCGCCAATTGTTTGGCATGAAGAAAATTAGTTGCTTGTTGATTTTTCGTATACGCGTTCCAACTTGCAGACGTGCAAAACTGAGAGTGCGGGTCGTTTTAACGTTTTGCATTTAGTCTTTCTATAAAATGTTAGATCTCAGATATGAGTCTCGGGAATTTATTTCCTATTTTGTTGAAACCGGCAAAATGAAGGCCTTTGGAACATGAAAAATAAAGATTATTCTGATAAGCCCAACAAAAATGCTGCACACAATGTTCTGATTGAAAACTTAAAAGAAGCGAAGCCACTTGCCAATAAGGATATGGTCGTTAAGAAAAATGATGTGTTCGAAGAGAGTTAAAAAATATAATGCATCCCTTAAATCAGAATCAGGTACGGTAGAAGTGTAGTAATCAAATTTGTGGTTTATTGACCGTCTTCAGGGGGGGGGGGGGGGGTGATGGTTACCATGGAAGAAAATAGTATTACAAGTCAAGGAAGTGAGGCATGTATCTACCTAAATGATTTTTTTCGGCTAGATAAGTTCAGTTGCCTTTTTTTAATCAAATGTAACTGATTCCTTCGAGTACCAACTATGAAACATTCTATTCCAATCAGTTCATTGCAGGTTTCCTCATTCATATGCAAGTAATTAGACCAGTCTTCAGATTCGAGTTTTAGTTCATAAGTAAATTTATATACGTAAACTCTTGTTGTTAACCAATTCCTTGATCATTTTTTTCTGATCACTTGTTTCTTCTTTCTTATTATCAAAACTGCCGTTGCAGCTATTAATAATCTGTGTCGATCGCTTACAATTGTTATGACTGACGATAAAACAAATTTAAAAACGGACTGTGTGTGTGCTTTTAGTGAGTTCCGTCTTGCATGACGATTTAAGACTGTACAAGTAAAATGGTGCATAAGCATGCGTGTCTGTGGCGGCCTTAGACAACAGCTTGCTTGATTTATTGAAAGGGCACCGTGAAACAGGGGTTGAGAAAAACGTAAAAAGTCGAACCTGGAAGTGATGCGTTTCGCACTGTTACAGACCCTAATGTTTCTGAAAATCCTACAAACGTTCCTGAGGAATCTTGAACTACAGCCGAAGAACCGTGACCTTCTTCATCTAGCGTTTTGCCATGCACACAGCAACTCCCTACCAGGAAGAGCAAGAGGGAAATAAAGAGCAACTCCCAATGTGGTATTTGCAAGATTAATTGGAAAGACTACAGAGGCGCAATTGATTGGATACAATGCACGAAATGTCGCGCATGAATTTATGGACTCTGTGATAAAGACAGCAAAGACCCCCTTATTTTGAGTGCGTACGGTATGAGGATTCAGAAGACAATGAATCTCCAGTCGATGACAGTGATGCCGACAAGGACTTCCAAGTTGACAATGACAAGATACGTCGCCGTCGGTTAGTTTTAGATTTCGCTGTTTTTTGGATATTTTTTTATATATATGACGTCATCCGTGGTTTTTTCATTATTACTGCTGCTAGTGTTAAAACTGTTTCAGACAACCATTGCGATTTCATATAATTATTATGGTTAAGTTAACTCAAACACAAATAATAGAAATCTTAATGATGCTAGGATGTGGAGCCAATTTAATATTGAACTCGTAGATGGTCATGAGAAAATCCCTAGGAAAATAAGGACTCTGGAAATAAGATTGGATGTCATGGTAATAAAACAAAATATATTCATAAGTATGTACGACTGTTTTGCAAAATGTCAGAAGTAAAATTTACTGATCAAGAAAAATTGAACTTGTTTGGGTTAGTCGAAGTAATGCTATAATTATTTGTTCAATTTTGTCATGCCAAACAAAGAATTTTTTCCAAAATTATCAAAAAAAATTTTTACTAAGAATTTTTTTTTTCAGCATTAATCAATAAAACTCAAAATTCACGCCTACGTCACTGTAAAACTGGATCGAAGAAGTTTCAAATACGAGACGGCTACAGGTTGAAAACTGAATTAAAATTGTATTATTAAAATTGAATAAAACTGAAATCGGAATAATGTAAAAGCCGACCCGATTCTCCTTCCTCCATAAATAATTCTGCTTGGTCGCGAATAAGAATCAGGGCGGCCTGCGAGATCAAGGGTTGTCGGGGAGCGGTGTCAAAGCGGGCCTGATTTCCCAGAGGCCGTATAAACTTCGATTTAACAATATATCGAGAGCCGGTGTCGCAGGCCGGGCGTGGAGTCCCAACTAAAATTTTCAGGTGTCGCGAATTTATGTCCCGGCATCCTGAACGGCGAGAATTATGGGCGAAAAATTCGTTGGCTCACTGAGAGCTTCCGAACGGGTTTACGAGGCGAAACAATATCAGTTTGTTTTTTAGTTGAACTTTCAGCTTATTTTTATTTTTTTGCCAGGCCTGCAGAATATTACAATCTTGAAGTAATATGTGCCTTATCATTACTCGCAGTAATTTTCCAGTATTTTGCATAAAGGCGCTGAAAATAAACTATAATGATTGAACGTTCCGGTTATATACCACGATTTAACTTAAACGATATAATTCCGTATGATGGATCATTTATAATGCAATACTGTTATTTTTCTTCTGCTGTACATGTGAAAACCATTCGAAAAACTTAGTCTAGATTTGAATATACTTATCTCCAAAATTAAAAAAGCTATTTAAATGCGTTTTTTTTTTAATATTAAGGCATGGTCTATCAACCGGGCTACCGGGTGTTTTTAATTTGGTGCTTGTTTCGTATACACAAAATTAATGTATGAAAAAGGCACTTCACTTTGTTCTCGTTTGTCAACTAGAGAAAATACCTAGAGGATGCGAAGCAAATCCAGCGATTAAAGAAGACACGTCAGTTTGTCAACACAAATGTGCCAAGCCATAAAGGAAGCCAATCAGACCCAGCGCTTAGAGAACACAGATCAGTTTGTCACGCGATCCCAGTCTCTAGAAATGTGCCAAAATATAGAGGAAGCCAATCAGACCCAGCGATTAGAGAAGAAACATCAGTTTGTAAAGGAAGGTCAATCCCTAGAGGACTTAGCCAAGCATATCCAGTGATTAGAGAAAGCACAACTCTCAGGCGAAGATAGTCCCTAGAAATATACCGAGTCTTAGAGGAAGCAGAGCAAGTCCAACGATTAAAGAAGACATGTCAGTTTATTAAGCGAAACCAGTTCCTAGAAATGTAGCCAAGCGAATATAGCGATTAGAGAGGACACCTCAGTTTGGGTTAGTTTGGGTCAGGAAAACCATCAGTCCCTAGGGATATAATAATATGAGGACTTAGAGGAAGCTAAACAAATTCAGCAAAAAGAGAATAAACATCAGTAGAGATGTACTAAGCGCCAGAACAAGCGAAGCAAATTCAGCGATTATATAGAAAGCACATCAGAGTTTATTAGGCAAACCCAGTTTCTAGAAATGTACCAAAGCCAAGCAAATTTAGACAGACACCATTTTGTAAAGGAAAGCAAATCCCTAGAGATGTACTAAGTTTCAGAAGAAGCCGAGCAAATCCACCGCTTAGAGAAAACACATCAGTTTATCAAGTAAAGCCAGTTCCTAGAAATATACCAAGCCCTAGAGGAAACCAAGCAAATTCAATAATTAGAGAATACACTTTAGGTTATCAGGCAAAGCCAGTTCTTAAAAATATGTCATGCCCAAAGTTTACTAAATAAAATATGAATTCCCGCACTCTCGAAGCACGCAAAATCTTCTAAACCCCTCCTCCTCGTCCCGCTCGAGGGGTCAGCCTCCGCAGTTGTTTACGGTATTTGACGGTACAAAGTACAAAGTTTACAGAATACGCAGGGATCTACTGCACGCTTGTGATCTCAATGCATCAAAGTTCCCACAGTGAGTGAGGCAACTTATATTTATTCTGTAAACTTTGGCCATACTTTAGAGAAAGCCGAGCAAATCCAGCGATTAGAGAATAGAGAAAACGTATCAGTTTGTCAAGCCAACAGAATAACAATATGTTCGAACTGCAACACTTGGATAACTTCCGGACCACCGAGGCCGGAGATAATGTTTAACCAACATATTCTTTAACTATTTTAGACCAAAAATCCATAAAATTTAAACATTAGTAATATATCATTCAAAACAGTACCCAAACAAGGAAGGCCAGGAGTGTTTGTTGATTCAGCACATAATACACATATATAGTAAGTGTAGTAAATTTTGTCTAAACTTGTGTTATTGTACATAATTTTGCGTTTACACAAGCAGTTATAGCTCAATTCATAATAAAATGTGTGATGTTCAAATTTATATTTTTATAGAAATAGGAATTCAGTTTGTAATAAACCACCAACGTTGGTACTCAATTACTGGAGAGATTTACGCCCTCTTTGACATAATATTATTTTTGGTCAAAATATTGTGAACCACTAAAATGCGTAAACTACTAAAAAAATATCAAAGTCAAAGACAAAGCTAATCATAAATTAAACACAACACAACTCTTACAGCAACTAGATTAAAAAAACAGTGACCAAAGACCTAGAAACAATTCAAAAGTATATCTCATCGAAAAGACATGCGCACCTTAGTAATCTGATACAGTGTAAATTTATCAAGCATTTGACTAATACACATTGAAGTTCCTTCTTTATCATCTCTTCTTACCTGCCGTAGATCGATCCTAAATCTGAGCAACATCGCCTGCACGCCATTCAAGGCGCGGCGTCACGTTATACATGTCGTGACAGTAAAAGTTATAACCTTTAGAGGCTTTTAATGAAGTGGTAGTGTTATTTGTAGTAATAAGGGGCTAATTAAGACTTAATTAGTATAAAATGATTAAATCCAATGGCGTCTCGTGGTGCACCTTAGCCAATATTTAAAGAAAATATGTGCCACTGACTTTTTCGAATTTTTTTTTGGATTAAGTAACGATAAAAAAAAATAAAAAACCATTTTACAACATGACCATAATTATTGACCATAGAAAAAATGATGAAAAAAAATATTTGTTTTAATCGCTTGCAACAAGTTTTATGAAAATTTTCATAGTCAAAATAAACTATTAAATGCCAAAAAAGAATAGGTACACTCCAGTTTTTGGCAATTTGGTAGGTAGTTTTTATTTTTCTATGTTATCCAAGGCCATGCAATCAAATGGTTTTTATTCTTTTTTCTTCAAAAACGAAGCAAGGTACGAAAAAATATCAAGCAGCAAAAATTTGTATTTTTAGTTGCTTAATTCGAAGAAAATATGAAATTAAAAACAATCAGTGAAGTATTTTTTACAACACTATTGGTTAAGGTGGTCCTCGAGAAGCCACTGGACTACGTTGACAATTTTATATTTTACTTGCTTCCTTCTATCCAAATCATCACCTCTAATACGTTCGACGGTCAATGCTTTGGCTTTTTGATATTGATTTAAATATTTTATTCTGACAAAACTCCTATTTCTTACAAACCCTCTGATTAATTCAAGAGTTTATCGGGTAAAGGCACTAAACAAAGTCTCAATACTACTGATCTAGTCTGTAAAAGTGCTCTATCCACACAAAAATCAAAACCTAAATAACTATTTCCAAAAACTTCGTCCACTACAAAATTCATAAAAAACACTTCTCAAGAACAGAAAATTAACCAAAATGTAGATACGATAAAAAATAAACACAAATCAAACGGTAATCGCTGCTTCTACTTCCGATGGATTTCAACAACTGACGTTACGGCTTTCCCCTTCCGCCTGTCCACCGAACATGTTCGGTGGCCTGTAGCACCCAAGTTTAAGTTATCGGGCAACTTATCCTCTACCATTTTATAATAAAAAACAAATGCCTCTACCAAACTTGCACGTGCAGAAGTCAGGTCCAGCGTCTGAACGCCGCAGAATCCAAACCAGAAGTCCTCGATTATAAAGTCTATTCAAATTTCATTTACGCCTGATGTAAACAAAAGCACATGTATGCCTGAATTGCACAGGGTCGTACTTTACTAAATAATCAAAAAAGTGTAACTAAAAAATGCTGAAACTAATCTAAAAAGTAATAAATTGTCAATAACTTCACCGTACGAAGAAGTATAAGCTTTTATTTTGAACAAACACTGTAATTACTTTACACAAAACGTCTTTTGCAAGCAGGGGAATCACAGCGAAAACTGAATTCGACCCTGGTCAAAATAACTGGGCGGCGTATCGAATAATTTATGACCGATTCACCAATAGAAACGCAAAACGGCCCGCTCTTGGCTGTTGTCGAGCACGTGCTATTGTTTTCATGCGGCGTAAATGAAATTCGAATAGACTTTAGGTTAGTATGCGTTCTAGGGAGGTAATTTTTTTAAAAACACCGGTTTTTTACTATTAACCGGTTATTTTACTACCAGTTTTAACTGTCCGGCTATAACTGATATAAAACACCGGTTATTCCAGTTAACCGATTTTCGGTTATTTTTTCCAGTAATACAGAATAATTGCATAATTAATGTTAAAATGTCACATAAGTTAAACTACAACACCTTGAGCTTCTCATATCGTAGAAAATAAGAAAAGTAACAAAACTCGGACCCTGATCATTGTTTATAAAAACAATGTTCTGATCAAACCAAACACCAATGTCCCAGATTAACCTACATGTGTAGGTTAATCTGGGCCAATGTTTAAAGAACCAACGAAAATATAGGTTAGGTCTAGTACTCTAGTCACGGTATAAATAAGTATATACGGTAGATTCACTCGAGACAAATTTCCAATTTCGCCGACAGTTTTTACCTTCGAAGGGAATCCGGATCAATCTCGTTCGCGGCCAATTGTGGCTACACTACGAGGGAGAACTTACGGTCAGTGTGCAAACGCCTTGATATTCTGTACTGTTGGGTCGCGTTGAATTAAATAATTATTAAGATCGCTACTATGGCGAGATATTGTTGTCCGGATAATTATTGTATTACAAAAGTGGGTGACGGGTTTTCATTGCCCCAAAGACCCTATCAGTTAAGATTTATAATAATGTTTGAATAATATGCAGTTTTTTAATTACACGTATAATCGGTTTAACAAATATGTCTTTATTAAAATTTTGTTATTTACCTAAATATGGATAAAGACAATAGTGAGAAAAGAAAACAAGTACGGCAAAAATAAAATGCCTGTCACCACTAGCGTGAGCAAAAATTCGTTTATGTTTTAATAATTGCGAATTTTTCACATGACCTTTTGTGTTTTTAAAGCAACTTTTATATTTTAACATTGAAAATGTTTCTATTATCCTAGTAGGTATAGGGCCTCAAATAGTGAAAAAGTGCATGCTACATTTGACACATGACATCATACGCGTGTGAGATCGTGTTAGTTTATTTACTTAAACTTAAATTTGATTTATAAGGTATCGGAATCGATTAAAATGACTAAAATAAATTAGAACTAACTGAAACTCACCGAAAGTTGATTGAATGACTAATCAAAACTCGCCAAAAGTAACCAATACAGGCTTAAACGTACCGGTAGAGGTTATAAAAATTAAATTAAGTTAAAACTAACCAAAACGAACGGAATTTTAGCGACTAACCAAAACTAACCAAAAACATTAAATTTGATTATAACATATCGGAACCGATTCAAATGACTTAAATAAATTGGAACTAACTGAAAGTAATCGAAAGTTGATTGAACAACTAACCAAAAGTAGCTAAAAGCACCAAAAAGGGCTAAAACGTATCGGAACAGATTAAAAATATTAAAGTAAGTTGAAACTAACCCAAAGTAACTAACCAAAAACGTTAAAATTGGTTATAAAGTATCGGAATCGGTTCAAATGACTAATATAAATTGAAACTAACTGTAATTAACAAAGAGTAGATTGCACGACTTATCAAAACTAGCCAAAGTAACCAAAAGTACTAAGCGATTAAACCTATCGGAACAGATTAGAAATATTAAAGTTAGTTGAAACTAACACAAATTAACCTAATTTTGGTGACTGACATAATTTTACCAAAAACATTTAAATTGGTTATAATGTATCGGAACCGCTTCAAATGAGTAAAATAAATTGGAGCTAACTGAAAGTAACCGAAAGCCGATTGAATGACTAGCCAAAAGAAACTAAAAGCACCGAAATCGGCTAAAACGTATCGTAATAGATTAAAAATATTGGAGTAAGATAAAATTAACCCAAATTAACCGAATTTTGGCGACTAACCTTAACTAACCAAAAATAGTAAAATTGATAATAACGTATTGGAACCGGTTCAAATGACTATAATGAATTGAAACTAACTGAAATTAACCGAAAGTTGATTGAACAACAAAGCTAACCAAAAGTAACCATAAAAGCGAAAACCTAAATCAAAATAGATTAAAAATATTAAAGTAAGTTGAAACTCACTTAAATTAGCCGAATTTCGGCAACTAACTAAAATTAACCGAAAACATTAAAATTAATTATACTCGTAACGTATTGGAACCGGTTCAAATTCTAAAATATATAAAATCCAACTAAAACTAACAGATTGAATGACAAACCAAAACTAATGAAAAGTAACCAAAAGCACTAAAACGTATCGGAATAGGTTGCAAAAATTAAAGTAAGTTAAAACTAACCAAAACGAGCAGAACTTTAGCGACTAACCAAAAGTAACGAAAAACACTAAATTTGATTATAACGTATCGGAGTCGGTTCATATGACTAAAATAAATAGAATCTAACTGAGACTAACCGAAAGTTAATTAAACGGCTAAACAAAACTACTAAAAGTAACCAAAAGCGAAAGAACGGGCACAACAATTCGGAACAGGTTAGAATTATTATTTACCGCAACGTCATGGCTAGTTATATATTAATAGATTTTCCTATCTACAAGTGGAGGGTAATTTTTTAGGCCTTCATATCCGCACCTTTTTAATTTTTTTTATAATTATGTTAAAAAATATTATAATGTTAAAAAGGCATTTCTTTAATTAGTTAGTTTTAATTCATTTTGGTCACTGAACCGACTCCGATACGTTACAATCAAATTTAATGTTTTCGGTTAGTTTTGGTTAGTCGCCAAAATTCGGTTAATTTTAAGTTAATTTTAACTTACTTTAATATTTTTAATTTGCGCGATACAGTTTAGCCCTTTTTGGTGCTTTTGGTTAGTTGTTCAATCAACTTTCGGTTAGTTTCAGTTAGTTGCAATTTATTTTAGTAATTTGAACCGGATCCGATACGTTATAACCAATTTTAATGTATTTGGTTAGTATTTATTAGCTGCAAAAGTTCGAATAATTTGAGTTAGTCTTACTTTAATTTTTTTAATCTGTTCCGATACATGTAGTTCTTTTTGGTGCTTTTGATTACTTTTGGTTGTTTTGGGTTAGTAGTTCATCACGCATATGACATCATGTGTGCCAAATGTAGCATGCACTTTTTCGCAATTTGATGCCCCACAACAGCAAAACAGATATATATAAATGAGTGAGAGAAGAAACTTGAGGAATTGATTGCTGACAATATTTCAAGATGAAAATTTTCTTTAAATAATGATCTTAATTATTTCGGTACGGAGATAGAATGTATCGAATATTCAAAAAATGATAACGGCTTGCTAGAGACAAACGTGCGTTTATTTGGTTCGTTTTAGGTTAGTTTTGATTAATTAGAGTTAGTTTGGGGTAGTTTTGTTTAGTCACGGCTAGTTACACTTATTTGGGTAGTTGGATTATGTTGTTTGGTTAGTTTGGATTAGTTTTGGTACGTTTCAGGTAGTTAGCGCGCTTGCTTGCGTTAGCCAAAAGACATGCACTCATGTCTTGGCTAATTAAGGTTAGTAAAGGTATAAAACGTCGGCTTGTTTGGTTAATTAAAAGGCAAGTACGCATAGTCCTCTGGTTTTGTTAGTATGAATCAAATTTGGTTAGTATGGGTTAATTTTGGTGACAAAGGCGCTTAACTAAATAAATAGGAAGGTTATATATAGATATTTTTTTCAACATATCGATAACGAAGAAATTACGGATCTCTATTTTTGCATGCATATAAACAAGGATCCACAATTTCTTCGTTATCGAGATGTCGAACAAACATTTTTTTTCTCGAAAATTGTAATTTTCTTTAAATTGGCTGGATATACCAATTTTGTATGGCTTCATTACAGACATTAGCGTCAATCCTACAGAGTTAATTTAAATTAATGAATGGAACATATAGGAAAGTATAATCTGCAATAAAAACTCACAGAAAAATTTATTCTGACAATATTTGACAAATTATTTCCTTTTTTTTTAAATAAAGAGGCATGGAAAGTCACTATTATAACACTTCAACACAGATTATATAGGAATCTATGACTTCGATACAACGGATTGTTTTTGAGAAAAACTGGAACGTATGTTTGACTGTGCGCCTTTAAACTGTACCTTCTTATTAAGAAATTAGAGATGTTCTTATTTTTATAGAGAAATTAATTCTAGACGTTCTGGTCATCAATAATATGACAAGATTCTACTACTGGATCAGCGAGATATCAAAAATGCCCAGCTCTAGTCGTGAGATCCAACCGCGTATATTGTGGAGCAATTTTCACTTTTTCGAAAACGGTAGCGATCATTTGGCCAAACTAACTTTACTGCCTTTACACTGCATTAGTAAAAGGTAATAATTTTATTACTCTCCGTAATTTTCTAGTGTCCGAACACAAAGAGGTAAGGAGACATGTCCGAACCTAGTCGTAATGTAATGGTCCGAATGAAGGAACCAGTGTTATATTAACCTAAAATTGTGTTTTCCAGACTGTTGACATTTTTATTGCTTCGGGTACAGGACATTGTGTCGGCGACTCCGACTTGCATCAAGCGAAACTAAATCATTTCGTTTCAGTCGACAAATATTGGTCAATAAAACTAAAATATGTTGTCCTAATTTGTTACAGGAGCTGCTGATCTATGCTAAGAACTGTGCTTTCGATGCATTAGCGTTTCTTTTCGGAAGGACCGCATGCTGACAGGATTGTAAACAGCGGCAACAAAATGCAAGCCGCCCAACTCACTAAATATAAGACGCACACTGAATAAAAAATAAGTAGGTAATAAAAAGTGGCTTTTGATTAGAACGAAGTAATTTTGAATCAAATTATAGCAACGGAGGTGTAAGAGCGAGCATCCAAGTGACCAAGAAGTGGCTGCGATACAAGATATAACACCTATAAATTTGCATATACAGTGCCAGGGATAGGAATTTGGAAAGCAATTTACAACACGTATAATTTCAAGTTGAATCAACATATGGAGATGCGGTTTCATCAAGAATTATATATAGCACAGGTCTGATAATTAAAATGAAACCCTTCTAAAAATGTGAAATTTAATTTATATCGAGAATCGTAAAATTATAAATTTTGTTTGAAACATTTGTATGAGGGTATTCTATGCTGCGGTTCGACGGAAAAAAAGTGTCTCTTTTTTTCTTGAATTGCTTATTCGTCAATCTCATAGCTAAGCAATATAGTGCGCCAAGCGAGTGAACCTTAACGACGACTGAAGGGGGTAGAGGACTAGCACGTAAAAAATCTTGCCTTCCCATAGGCGCACGAGGTTATTCTTACCATATTATTATTGATAATATTGATTAGTTTAAGACGTTAAAATTAATTACAGTTTTTTTTTATATTACAGTCTTATATAGTACAAAATATGTCATATAATAATATCTCATTTTTATAATAAGGATAGTATTCTATGATATTTGTTGTATGTATTACATAAATAAGTTGTCGTAATAAGTAGAGTTCGTTTTCCGAAGGTTTTGTCTTTACGTCATTGATGACGTCGCTTAATTTGGAAAAAAACGGTTTATCGTAACTAATTCATATAAATTCTCTAGCGTTCAATTTTTGTATTAAAAGTTAGGCAATATTGAAGCAAGTATGTTCCAAAACGCTCTTTATAGAACGTTTGGAATTGTTTTGTAATAAAAATTTTAATTTAGAGAGTTCAGTTAAGAGAGTTTTCCGAAATATATAAAAATTAGTTAACCGCGTATAATAATCACCAAATGCAAGAAAAATATAAGAAAGGTTA
>MU184398.1:52938-63893 GCA_016904865.1 Pissodes strobi | reverse complement strand
AAAAAAAACGGAGGATTCGCCACATTTGAGCCGAAAACATATCCGCGCCTAAATTGCTCTAGAAAGGCAAACTTCCACTACGACTTTCCCAGGTATAACGTGAAAATATTGAAATTGTAACGTGAAAATAATGAAATTTTAGTAACCGTCACCGGGGGCCTGGCACAGTGTTTCCAAAAGTTGCACATTTTCTTATGGGGAATAACAGTGTTGTTTACTATTTAAGTATATTTAATATTCCACTTCACGCATAACCCTCCGCTCGCTTCGGGGGCGCAACCAAACAAAACTAACCCAAACTAACCCAAGGCATGCCGGAAATAAAACAAAAATTTAAATTTGTCAGTCGAAAATGCAAATATTTTCTAGTTTGTTTTTCCTCATTTGGGAATGTCTTGGGTTAGTCTGGGTTAGGTTTGCTTGGTTACGCCCCCGGAGCGAGCGGAGGGCCATGTATGAAGTAAAATATTTGACGAATATATACATACAAAGGAATAGTGTAATCGAATGAGTGTCTCTTTTATTCCGATGAATGAATGCAAATGCACAATGAACAATCATCCAAGCAGCCACGTTTACCATACGGCTTGCAATGATATCATTATGGCAGGATCGACCATCCCTTCATCTTCATTCAATCGGACTACTGGGGGTCTCGGTCAACAGTAATTTGTCCTGACATGATCACGTTGCTAACGTCGCAAAATCAGCCTCCCAGAAGCTTGGTACGCTATTTCGCAACAAAAAATGTATACACCGCAGCAGTTGCTCTTGCTTTACAAAGCGCAAATAAGACCGTGCTTAGAATATTGCTCACACATCTGGAGTGCCACGCCAGAGCACACCCTAAAGCTACTGGATTCCGTTTAGACGAGAGTTGTGCGTCTCGTCGGTGACCCGGAGTTGACCCGGAATCTGGATAAAAAAAATTAGGTGTTGGTCTAGGGTCAAAGTGTATTTAATATATCCTGCGACCAATCACGAAACTGCCTCCCCGCTAAAAATCAAGTAAACGTCGCACTGTTGCCTTTTGTCGCGTATTTTAAATAGCTTGAAGGCGAATAAAATATAAACATTATAAATATTATAGTATACTTATTGCGTATTCCGTATTTCCCTGTGTAAATAAAATAGTAAATAATAGAAGGCAGTAGTAGTAAGTAGGAAATTTAAATATGTAAATTCACTATAGGAAACTAGACAGAAAATAAATTAGGATTATTGGAAAAAAAATGTGGCAGCATTTAAATATGCGAGGATATTTTTTGCCCGCATTCTTTCAGTCCAGGTTCTTTCATTTGGCAAACAGTACAATGTTTTATTAATAATAGACGTACCTTAATATCGAACAGAATCAATCAATCAATCAATAAATCAATATTTTAGTCATGTCATTACAGAAATGTTTACATACGTCAAATTAAAATAGACTTATTACAATTATCATTAAAAATTACACTATCAGTTTCTTATCATAAAATAACACTATCAATAGATGTATATACCATTAAACACAATTAAGATTTACATTTAA
Source organism: Pissodes strobi (assembly GCA_016904865.1). Lineage (NCBI taxonomy): Eukaryota > Metazoa > Arthropoda > Insecta > Coleoptera > Curculionidae > Pissodes > Pissodes strobi. Next base: position 62,359 of record MU184398.1, on the reverse strand, counting down.
TAACACTACATACACCAATAAGCACAATTAAAACTTACATGTAGAAACATAATGTTAAAATTTGTTAAAACTGATAGCTCAGATATTCCTGTATTGAGTAAAAAGTGTTCTGAAGTAACAATTGTTTGATCCTGTCTTTAAACTTGTTATACGGAAGGTTTCTTATATCATATCATGAGGTAATACATTAAAAAACCCTGGGCCATCCTGACACCGCCTCAACCGCCTATAAGAAGGTACCAGATCTTTACTGGATCGGGTTTAATAATCATGAATATCCCCATGCATTTTAATTGATCCCTGATTACGTTTTACAGACAAAAGATTCTCCAGAACATACAGACAAGGCAAGGTGAGTATCCCCAGTTCCCCAAAAGACCCTCTACAATCCTCACGATACGAAAGACCACTTATCAATCATACAGCTTTTCGCTGAAGGCCAAACAACCTCTGGGCACCGGAGGAGTGCCCCCAACCCAGGATCGCGTAGGAAAGATGGGAGTGAAATAGAGTAGTGATGGGCATAACCGAATTATTTTGATAACCGGATTATTTGTATTCAAATAATATTAATAACCGAATGATTATTTGAATAATCATTCGAATAAATTCAGGTTAGCGATCGCAGCCGGATAGGAAGGAGATTCAGCGTTAATAGAGCATAATAAGCTGTTCTTAAAACCTCTTTTGAAAGCTCTCAAGCTTCGCAAAAGGTATAAGTTCTTACTCAGCTTGCCTGCCACTGCCCCAATATGTGCACCCCACTTTAGCCCCGGATCCAGGTATACGCCCAAAAACTTCCCCACTCTGGTCTGCCTCTGTAAGGTATCGCATGTAAAAGACAATTCTTTTTATTTTATCCTTGTTAAGAAGCAATTTGTTTGAGCAGAACCACTTTTCTGCCCTGTCCTGAGTCTCTAATGAGCCATTCCATGATTCTTCGAGGCTATCTGCAGTGAAGGACACAGTTGTGTCATCAGCAAAGAGTGTCTGAGGCTGGCAAATCATTGATGTATACCAGAAAAAGGATTGGTCCCAATATTGACCCTTGTGGGACCCCAACGTCAATGTTTCTCTCCGCTCACCTCACCCCTGCAACCTTCACCACCTGTGTCCGGTTCTCAAGATAGGATGCTATCAACCTGATACTGTTATATGATAATTTGTATCTCCTGAGTTTTTCCAGAAGAATATTGTGGCCAACACAATCAAAAGCTTTACTCAAATCACAGAACAGCACAGTATTAAACTGCTTCTCATGGAAGGCCTCATTTATATTATTAATAAGATTTAAGATGCCCATAAGAATCTTCTTATCCTTGCGAAAACCGAATTGATTTTCAAAAAACAAATTGTTGGACTCAAAAAATTCCATAAACCTTAATGCTATAAATTTTTCCACTACCTTTGATATAATGGGCAGCAAAGATACTGGTCTGTAATTGTCTGGCTTTGACTTATCCCCTTTTTTAAAGATTGGCTTTAGTATTGCTTTCTTTAATATATTTGGAAAAACACTTTCTCTAATGCAAAGATTTGTTAACCTTGTAAGAGCTACTAAGTATTATGATATTTTTAATAGATTTGAGGATTTTTACGTTAAGTCCAAATATATCTCTACTGTTTTTTTTCATTAAGTGATCAATAATACTCCTAACCTCAATAAAAGTAATCCGTGGAAGTTAAAACCCCAATATTTGAAGTGTTCAGAAAATTAAAATTATCTGCAGGTTCATCTACATTAGGTAGGTATGTTTTTTATGATGTTATTAGCGATGTTTGAAAAAAAATTCAAGTTAAATTCATCTGACGTAGGTCCTGGGTTGTGGTCATGGGGGATTTTTACTAGCTGCACGATGTTTATTAATGATTTCCCACGTGCATTTCGGAGGATTAGAATAATTTCGGATCAAATTGTCATTTGCCCTTATTTTGGCCTTGCGTATTTCATCCCTAACCACAGTTCCGACAAATCATCTCCAAAATATCAGTCCTCTGGCTTGATATTATACAGACTTGCTAAATTCCATATGTTATGTTGTCTTTGGTTAAACTGAAAGAAACCTATAAAACGATCACGCTTACAAATGCAGAATTTTTGTACAGTTATAAAAAAAAACGTAACATTTTTATATGGCTGTAGATGCGCAAAACGTCTCATTTTTTTACCGTGAAATTTTTTTAATAATAGAATTTTATGTTTTTGCCCCAAAAGAACATATTCAACGCTGTTAGGTCTGGACTGTTGGTCGGCCACCTAATTGGTCCATTCCTGCCTATATTATAACGATTATTTAAATGTGTAATCACAAATCGGATATTATGTGGACGTGCCATGCTTTGCATTCATGCTCTATTGCGTTTTTTTTTTTAATCAGTATTGATCATCAGTAAGCTCAAAGGTAATCGGGTCCAAGACCCCGTCTGCCGAGATTCCAAACCAAACTTGATACTTGTCAGTATATTTTGTTGTCAAAAGCGATAAATCTAACGCCCGTAATCTATAATATTAATATAAATTATTACATTGCAAATTATTTAAATTATTTGCTCTTGGTGTTTAATATTTGTTATTATTTTTTATCAAGAAAAAAGTCAGTAATATTATTAAAACATAATTAGAGTTTTACCGGAAAAAATTAACTAAGGCAGGTAATTATATTTATTTTATTATACTTACATGCATGTATAATAATCAGTTACATTATATTTGGTAGGGTAAACAATAAATTATCTAATTCCTAATCCTGAAAATATAACCACACGTGTATTTTATCTAGGTACCTACCCTTTATTATGACTATAGACATAATAAAGGGTAGGTACTTAAATAAAATACACTTGTGGTAATATTTTCAGAATTAGAAATTAGATAATTTACTGTTTACCTTACCAAATATAACGTACACCTACTATAAAAATACATGTATTAATTATTAATAAGGCTTAATGATAAAAATAATTAAAAACTTTCCATACGTCAGTAAAAGGCGCCCGAGTTGGCAACAATGCAGAGTTATTCCCCATTAAAGTGGCTTCCCACGGCCTGTCTTAGAACAGGCCAGACCCGCGCGGCGGACAAGCACAGGTAAGCACGGATCGGGCTTGGCCGCGCGTGAGGTCTTCCCATGGCCTGTATGAGCCTGTTCTTCAAGAGTTTGAAGATAGGGTTCCGTATAAAAATGTCCCGTGAAACTCGGCATTTTACTTTTCGATAAGTTGACTGGTTGACAGTAGGTTTAAAATAACCAAATATAGAATAGAATATACCTAGTATGTACTTATAGATACCTACATAATATGTAACATGAAAACATAACAATCATAACATTAAGAAACAACTAAAAGGCGGCTTCTTAGTACTCCTAATTCTAGATAGCATATTACAATAGCAATCTACAGCTCACTACAAAACAAGATCACGAGTCGGCCCGAACGAGTTGCGTTACTTTTTACCCTTGTCTATACGGTCTAGCGGAAAGGCTCTAAGCGGTTTCGTGGTCTAGACGGTTCTGGGTTTCCGATTATAGCCTCCTGCGTTCGATTCCCGTCGGTGGTTTTTTAAAAAAAATATATTAAGGTTATATTTGTTTTTTTTTAAATTTGGGTTAGTTTTGGTTCATTGAGCCCTGGAGCGAGCGAAGCGAGCAGAGAGCCATGCGTGAAGTTAAGATTGACTTCGAAACTCGTTCGGGCCGATTCGTGACCGTGTTTTGTAGTGAGCTGTAGATGCTAGTACATGTTACAAAGAAAATTTATTCCTATGTAATGTAAAAAATAACATTTAATGTTGTGTTAGAACTAAAAAATATAATCCATTGCTTTTTTTTAAATAGTATTTTATGGCATTTTGCCGAAGTTAGCATGGTATATTCTAAGCGCGTGCTTGTAAAATTCTCTACAGGTCTGGGTAAAATTAACTTTTATTTGTGACTTTTAATATGCTCAACTGTAAGCCTGTTTCTAGAGTTTGTCCATGCATTTTCGCAAGGCGAAAAAATGCGTTCAGTGGCCGCGTTGAATGCTGGAATAGACATTGGACGCGATAAATTGAAATATCATTAGAATATTTTTTAAATTTGTGCTGGGACTAAAAATTAAATTTCATTTTTCGATGAGCGTTTTGTTTTGCGGCAAATTTGATTCTTGATTGAAAATCGGGACATTTGGCGTCCAGCTATAGGTCTTGGCAGAACGTATTAAAATGGAAAATGGCCCCAAAAATCAACCCTAATCACAGATAACAACAGACATCGACAGGTCGCGACAGATCAGGCCAGGCCGCGCCTTTGAAGTTACCGACTTGCGGCGGATCGGACGCGCCATCACGGATCTTTCCGGGCGACCTCGGACGGCACCCTTCCCACGGCGTGTTGGCCCGAGCTGGCGCGGTCCGGCCTGTGATAACACGGGCCGTGGGAAGCCACCATAAGAAAAGCGTTGCCATAAGACGCCACGCTAACTTCTGCGCGTGGACTAATCTATAGACGTAATAATTGACACGATTCCAGACGTCTGACCCGAAAATAATTTAATTAATAAAGAAAGCCGCATTATAGAATATTGACTAACAGGGCCGCCGCTAAGGTGTTGGCCGCCCGTGTGCAACTCAATATTTGCCGTCCTCTTATATTTAACGAAATGTATAAAAATAGTATTGTTTTTTATATCACTCTCCGAGCTGTTTACGTCTGCAAGGGCTTGATGGAGTTTCTTACAATTGATTTTAATTTCGTCATCGTTTTTAATTTTTAGTAACTGGAACCGTTCTTTAATTGCCATTATAGCAGTATCCACAATCTTTAAGTAAAAATTTACTTTAAATGAAAATTCAGGTGACAATATGGGTTCATCAGATATTAATCTCCCAATAACGGCCCCCCAATGCTTTTTTTTTTTCATTTCATATAATCTTTGATGTGCAGAGTCAACTGTTAATCCTTTTTTCAATGCTTCGTGTCTTTTTAAAATAATAGCTAAATGTTGCCAATCGCTTACCCCACCAAGTCCGTTTAGTAAATGTCGGCTGCTTTCAGTGCTTTCATCACAACAAAACAGTTTACAAGGTGCACAAAAAACACTATTTAGAGATACTGAATAAAGTATTCACGGGCGGTGTATTTTGTCTTGATTAGGTAATGTACGATAATAGTAAGTTTCTGAAAATTTCCTGTTATTTTTATCTCTGGGAAAGTTAAAGTTTTTAATTTGCGTAGGAAAATTTTCAATTATAAATTGAGCTTCATTTGGATTAAATTTTGCAGGCCATTTTCCGGGATCGTTCGAAACCAAGTATAGGCTGGAACATGACTAAAACCAGAATAATATGATCTTTTGATGGCAGATGTCTGCAATTAACCTAACTTAACAAACACAACATAAGGTAGGATTATCTATATGACAAAGACATATTGCAAGTTTGTCTTCGTTATTGTTTTCACCCTTTAAATGCGTTAATCAATCCCGACTAAGTTTAAAAAAACCATACCAAATGAAGAGAGATCCAAAATACCAATAGGACACTCTACAAAAGTCAAAATAAACCAAGTCATCCAAGGATTTAACCAATAAAGTCCAGTTACCCCAGAGAATCGCCATAAAATATGCTGTAAATAGCCCCGTACAATGTACATTATCATATAAAATGTATTAACTCGAAACTATTCAAGTTCAAAATAAGTACCTAAACAAGATCACGTTATTGTTGACAAGTATTTCCCGAAACCAAACTGAGCTTTGAGTACCTGAAACCCATTTAACTCTAAATATTTACTTATAGGTAAAAGCGTGGGTAATGAAATAAACTATATTGTCAACAAAAAGATGGTAAAACTATTACAACAAAACGAGAGCGAAAAATTGACAGATTTTCACCGCAATTAATAGGAGAATATTACTATACTATGTAAAGGGTGGCTCGAGTTCGAGTTTATGTATGGGGATCTTGAAAACCGTAAGAAATATAGTTTCAGTCAAATTAGGGCAAAATTGCACATTTAAGAGTCTAACAGTATGCCGTTTAGAAGTTTTAAAACTCCGAGTATTTCCGGAGATATACGAAAAAACATTTTTGAAAAATCGATTTATTTTTTCATGGGCTTATTTAAAGACGGATTTCAAATTTAATTGCACTTTTGCTTTGCCACTTTTTTCGCTCTATCCAATGGCGTTTGGAATTTCATCTTCAAGTGGTCATCATCAACTTTCTTTTATTAAATACGAACTTTATTTTTTATCGTTTTTCAGATAATATTGGCGTTATTAATATGAATACGTATTGTATTTTTATTTTTTTTGTATTCTTTTTTAATTATTTATTTTTCTTTGGCGTAATTTTGAATAGTTTAGGTTAATTCAATTTAATTAAAGTTGGTATTTAATCAAAAGTTGATGACCTCTTGAAGACAAAACGTGGATTTCAAACCACTCATCAACTTTTTTTCTTAAATACGAACTAAATTAAATTTAATTAACTTAAACTAGTTTGAAATTCTTTAAAACTCTCGTCAAAACTTAAATCTCTCAAAAGAATGAAATCTTTAAAAACGTTTTGCCTTAGGGCGGCCGGCAGTCCGTTATAACGAAAAATCAGATTTGGTTGATTTTTGATAAATTTTCATAATTTTTAAAATACGCACTGTAATTTTTTTGCGAATAATGGCGCCATTATTCGAAAAAATTGAAAATTTTAGATATGATTTTTATTTTTTCCTCACTTTATTTGAAGAAGCAAGACAAAATAAAATTCACATTTTCATTGCTACTTTTTCTCCGCCACAATATGGCTCTAATTTCAGACGTTTTATTTTCATGCCACCTTCATCAAATTATTATTTTTTTTAAATGAAGGTCCCTGGATTTTGATTTCGGTTTTCGCACAATATTAAGTAGTAAATTTTAAAAGACAGTGCTTTGTGCTTTGCGGAAAAAAAGGAAGGATTAATATACAAATTTACTACATCTCTTCAAATGAAAAGGCAAAAAAATTATAATGAAATTAAAAATTTTAGTTTCTTAGAACATCTCCGAGAATATTAAGAATACCTGAATTTGCAAAACATTATTCCAGTCAGCACTAAATTATGCAAGTTTCCTCAGTTTAACCCATTTCTTAGGTATATCTGACTTTATCCGATAGACATACCAATGTTGATCCGTGTAGCCTCATAGGGCATGTACGATAATGGGAGCGGTATCTACAGGTATAAATATGCGCCTTCCTTGGTTTGTGTTCCATTAACCAACCGCTTTCTGTAATTCAATTGAATCTACCGATACATGTACCGCGCTCCAACTTAATGGATCTGCTATTTGTGTCGGTACATGTCGGTTTGTTTACAGCCTAAAGATTTAGCCTGCGAGCCTGTTTGTTACTTATATACCTACTTTCAAAACTCTGAAAATTATTTTACTATTGCATTAATTTTTAGAAATAAATATTTGAAATGCCCTCAACATTATAGTGAAAAGCAACATTTACAATAAATTTTTCAATAGACACGGTCATTTTTCTTCTTATATATTTTCTGCGTTGAACCTGAAACTATTTATAATGCCTCCTTGTTTCTGAATCACTACTATCTAATATTTGAAAAGTAGCCAAGATTGCGATAGCTTGACGTTTATTATTCTTGATTCTAATAATTTTTTTAGGTTATTCGCAACCATTTATACCATTTTTTTGTATATGTTCGCGATCCGCTCCGTTCCGTTCGACAATTACCATTTACCGGAACGTATCGACGTTAATCAGCTGATTTCCGCTGTATACCTACCGATAGATACCGCTACAGTTATCATAAATGCCCATTACCATACCACAAGCCATGGAAATACAATTTTTTATAATAGTGCTACTAAATATGGTGGAGAAAATAAGTTGAAATTGTCAAAAATACTCCCACATGTAGCAAAAATTATAGAAAATTCTGGATAACCCAAACATTTTCCCGTACTCTTGCATGTGCGGTTTGAACCGAGAATTAATATTACCATGCATAAGAATTTGAAAAGTAAGATGGAAAACTATGATGTTACAGCGTTTCGAAGTCTGGAAAACTTGTGGCAGGCAAGAGATGCGACGTGAAATGTTCATTTCTCTTCTCCTATATTTTAATCGATTTATTAGACATTTACTACCAGTATCGTAATGAAGGTGCATTATGATCCTGACGTTTCATTACTAAACTCGGTTATAGCCAATCAAAATTCAACATCACACTGATATTCGGTCAATATATCAAAGACAGCCAGGATCATGATTGATTTAAAATTTATCAATTTTGACAGTTCATAGACAATTTACTTAGTAAATTTTCAAAATTAAAGATTATTTTTCGTTATTATGACTAGTTGTAGAAAAAATAGTGTATACAACTCACATTTAATTGCATTCGTTACGACACTCGCCTACGGCTCGTATTGTAACTCTCATGATCGTATTTTAATGACCATCATTAATGCTCATTGCATAATATGCTATTACGGAAAAATTTTAAGCGTCTAAAAGTTAAATTTTTCGTATAACGTGAAATCATTGTATACAATGGTAAAATATATAACCGCAACAACGCCGCGCCGCCCGCCGCCGGTCGATCGTGAAAGGAACTGTGCATTTCTAAAAATATTGATTTCATTTTAGGACATTATCACGGTTACCAAAACTATAATGCTGGGGATCTTTTCGACTAAAAAAAATCATAAAAGCTCGTGATTTTACAACGCCAATCAGTAGCATCTATATCCACTATTAAGTTGTAAAACTGTTATAAAAATATAAACCGTCCTGCGACTTTCTAACAGAGTCAAGCAGAACTAATGTTCAGGTCTCATAAATCGCGGCAGACCGATTAGATGTTTGTGTTGTAAACGAAGTTAGTGTTTTTATAACTTGGGTTATCGGGATATTCTTGTCTTTTTCTCGTATTTGCTACAGTTTTCTTCGTCTTACTTGTTGGTATATATATATATATATATATTATTTGATATATTTTACTCTAATGAACTTTAATAACCCATGATTGCCACATACGTCTCATATTACAACTTGACCCGATATTTCCAGGATTGCAACATCAGCAAGCGTAGCAAAACCGTGTATTATGCTGATATTGCAAACGGATATTTTATGGCATGTGATCTGCATGTGTGCATTTATGCAAACCGTGTGAACTATGATGACAATGCAAAAGATAGTTTATAAATAGGCAAAAGGACGCTTTATTTAGTTAGTATTAAAGTAGTATTGTTAACCGTTAGATTTAAGACGTAATAATTTTAGTACTCAATTTTTTATATTTTTGAAATAAATAAAGTAATAAGTTCTTTTAAAGAAAAGTGTTTTTAAAAAAGTGAAATCAAGTTTTGAAGATTTAACAATTGGCGCAGTCGCTGTAGGATTCGTAAACGTCAACAGAACAGG